>JAHPZR010009601.1:0-11302 GCA_019787425.1 Platygyra sinensis | reverse complement strand
CCGGCAGGCACTCTTAAGACCTTGCCCGGCCTCCGGGCATTAGACACAGCGTACAATTTTGGCTCAGAGAATTGTAGCAAACATTCTATCATACCTGTATTCCAGAACTGATACTTAAACGCGATGAGACATACATCTTTTGCATTCTGGCACGATGTTATGAAAGCCGATCCTCGTTGAACCGAGATTCGCCAACTAACTTTTAATCCGGCTAGAAAAAGGCAACAACAGGATAACTGTGAAAACTGTTTAAGGGTATTTCTAACAATGCAAGTGCAATATAGTCTAGTTTCACTTCCTCAGAGTTCCTGACAAACCCTAACATGTCTTACTCTATAGAAGTTAGTGCTGCCTACATATCAGTCACTTGTCGACGTGAATGTTGCCTGGCGAGATGTTGGCTTGCGAAAGAACAATCGGACCCTTTTCGCTGTATAGAGCAACCTGTGACGAACATTCAGGCCGATAAATTTTAGCTTGCGAAAGCGTACTAACCCCGGTGCAACCTGCACTAACCACAAGTTATATAAATTTTTTCTTCTCTTCGCCGTGGGGATCAGTCTACCGTTTTTTGCATACTAACCACAAGCCCAGTCGAGTTTTGATATGTTGGCTTGTGTGAAAAAATTAACTCCCAATATGACCGGACACCTGAAGGAATGACGAAAGAAAGCTATCAATAAAATAATACAACTGCAATCAATGATTTCAAAGCCTACACGACATTAGGAAGCCGTATTTTCGATATGGAGACAGACATGCAATAAAGCATAAGTTAAACAGTGAAATTACGAAGGATACGAAGATGCAAACAGACCACGCGCGGATCTCAAAACGAGCTATAAAAGAAAAACCTACTGAAAGCTGGGAAAATAAAAAAGAACTATTTAATCTCACCGATAAATGGTACACAAAAGCGAAGTGGCCAACACGAAGAAGGCAGAAAATCCACTCGCACAAGCCAACTAATACTGCTAGCACTCAACAGTCATCTCACAAAAATTCCTTTCAATCGCGAGATTTTGGAAGACAGACAAAGTTTTGCTGCCAACTTAGGGCGCGTTCGTTTGGGATATTCCGGAATAAGAATATATTCCGGATTATTAAAAACTGGATCATTGGATAATGCAATTCGAGAGTTTTCATTGGCTAAGCCATAATGGTATATGAGCCATTATACCATGATCTACAAAAATGACGAGCGTATGCGTGACTTTTTTGGCCTTTTTGTTTTTATTGTAGCCTAGTTTTCTATATTTTGGGGGCGTTTTTAATAAAACAATTATTCCACTTGCGCTTATTGGATATGAGATGATTATAGCCAACTCGGCGCTACGCGCTCGTTGGCTATCTATCATCTCATATCCAACGCGCGCTCATGGAATAATTGTTAAATGTATTCCGGAATATATTCCGGCTATTCTGCTCCTGGGAGCAGAATAGCCAGAATGGAAATCCAGGTATTCTGGAATGAGAATAGCTCCCAAACAAACGCTTACTTGCATTATTCCAATTATTCTTATTCCAGATTGATCCCAAACGAACCCGCCCTTAATGTCAGCTTCGCACACATAATAATAAGGCTTATGACGGGACTCAGATTTTTCTTTGTCCCACGCTCGTGTCATGTTGAATATTTCATATTTCACATAAAAAAGCTTATGTAGGCTAATACTAGCTAAGATACAAAACATAAATCAAGGATACTGATATAACAAAAATCTTGTAAATGTGATGATTACGACTAAAAGAAAAATAGATAACAAACCTTACTTTGATCTTGCTCCTACAAAGGTAGCGACTGAAGAAACGATAGCGATAGAAAAGAATGGCGAGAACGTAGATGGCGCAACTCAACTGATCTTGGTGACAGATTACATTGATTCCAAAGGTTGCATAACGAAACTCAGGTAGTGTTTCTTTAAGAAAATTCAAGATTGGATTTTTAAATCCGAAAGAATCCAAAAATGAATTTTGCGTTTCTTTACTATACAGATCAATCAAAGATCGTTCGGATCATGGGCGTCAAAGGAACCAAAGAATCCACTCAAGATCTCTCGGGTTATGGCGCGTCAAAGGAACCGAAGAATCCACTCTGGAAGTGGATTCTTCTTCGCACCATGATCAGTTCGAAAGATCTTGGATTGATCTGTTTAGTAAAGAAACGCAAAATCTATTTTTGGATTCTTTCGGATTTAGAAATCCAATCTTGGATTTTCTTAAAGAAACGCACCCTAACACAGCAATCATGGCTCCCCCGCATGAATAATAAGACTTAAAAATGTACAAAATCGTCAATAAGTAGTAGTTGTGTAAACAAAACAAAAATAGAACGTGCAACGAAAGTAACACATATACCCTGTGGCATACATTTTTTTTGTAAAAATTGGCAATTTTCAAGTCTCAAACTTCCACGAGTTTGCAACGGCTTCTTATCAAACTTGGCACATTTATCAAATTCTGCAAGATAAATCGACTCGACATCACAATCAGTAAAATACTGGTTATTAAAACTAAACATTAGATCACATTTTCGCGTAATCGAACGTTCAGACGTACGAATAAGTTAAAGAACAAACTATGGACGCGCTGGTTTACAAGTTATATAAAAATATTTCACTTAATGCTTGCAGCGATGCGGTTTACACAGATTTCTACCTCAAAGTATTGTCCCTTCTTCCGCGATTCTTAAAGCAGGTTGACGCGTCCTTTTTCCCTTCAACGACGAGATTCAGTGATGAAATGTAACGCTCTTAAATATTTTATGTAACCAAGTCTGGATTGTTGATCGAGTGGTTGTGGCTAGGAATGTGGCAATGCTGCCCCAATTAAATATATATAAGGTGTCGCTCTGATAAAAAGACATTCAAATAAAAAATTACAATCTTTCATCAGTGTATGGCTCATGAGAGCTGGTCTTCTTTCTTTGCTTTTTTCGCATTTTTCCATTGCACTTTCAAAATGGACCCAAAAGTTTGAGAAATTATTACGCTAAAAAAAAATACTCAGGTCAAAATCCAAAATAGATTGTGATTGATGCGTTTAAATTCCTCTCGCGAACTCGGGACGGAAAACATTTGATTGACGCGTTTTTAGAGTGAAACCTCCGTTTTCAAACTCCTTCGGAGTAGTTTGAATGGAGCCTAATTTACTGTAATTTCCGTAATTCCGTTAGATGATCGTTGTCTATCGCTTAACGCGCTTACATATTGAATTACGACAAAACAATGCCTGTGTTATGTTATTGTAATTTGAATTTAATTTGATTAAGGACAAAGTAAGCAGCTTGCAATTACTTTTCTTCTACACATAATAGATTGCTTCAATTCCTCACTGCCTACAATTTAAGTTTATTAAATTTGGTAACGCGAAAAAGAAACCTGTTCATTCAGTTGAAAATAAAAGGAGGACCTTCTGGTTTTAACAAAATAATTAAGAGCATTTTAGTACAGAGAAATATTTCGCTTCCAAAATCACAAAATAACAAACTCGCACAAACCTTTCGTGTTTTAATAAGGTAGATTTTATATTCCGCCCTTGGTTCTTTGTAGTGTCATGTCCCGGGTGTCATGTAGGTAATAATGTGTATTCACCCACTTATGCTGAGATCTTACTTGATCAATTATTTATGCCAATTCAGTAGTGATAGCCTTCTTCTAGTGCCATAGAAAACCCAGTCAGAACTGAGGACGCAAGTCGTCTACAAATTGGGTGAATATTGTTTATGATTTCCCTGAGTTACTCTAAAGCCAATGTTCTTGAAAAAAAATCAGGCCACTAGTTTTTAGCCATCAAGGAGTCTTTTGGGATTGCACTCGAAGAAATAATAATAAAAAAGCTATCATTCCCGTTTTAAAGGGATATAATAAACAGGAGCACATGCGCATTAGATACCATTCCATAGCTAATTTGCATACAACGGAGAGGTGATAAATACTGTTTTTAGCACCAGATATGATTAAAATAATGCCATAGGATGAGCCAGCAAAAGGACACTCAAAAACAGGTTTTTTAGTAAACGATTGAAAATCAGGCAAAACACTGGAAAAAGAGTAGCGGATTTCTATATGAACTTTGATTCCAGGTTGGGGTGAACTTTTCACAAAAAGAGAAAACTAGTGTCTAGGTCAGCGCAGTTCCAAAGCTGACTGTGTCCCATTAAAGTAGTGTCTCTTCCTTGCATACGGCTGGCGCGCGGGAAATTTGAATTGACCAATCAGGATTCAGCAGCAGGGAAAAACTTAACTGTCCTGCAATCAGCTAACTTTTCTCGCTGTAGATGGCATTAACTATTCACGAAAAGGGATTTACAATTTCAAAAACCTTATCTGATTGTAAAAAGTGAAAAAATATGAAACATTTTCTAATTTGGCACCAAAAATGGGTTGCTGGCATCCAGCACAACAACTCGCTTGTAGTTCGTTGAGTGTCACCAGGTAGGAAAATAGTCCTATTGTTTTTAACAAAATATACTATTGGTCGTCAAATTAAACCCGGAAGTCTCATGGTTACTATTATAAGAGCCTGGACCAAAAGCAACTTAAACAATTGTCTTATCTTTTTCAGCTGCAAAAGAAAATGGCATTTTTGTCTATTATTGTGCTTTTGGTAGGATGGCTTATAATAGTAACCATGAGACTTCCGGGTTTAATTTGACGACCAATAGTATATTTTGTTAAAAACAATAGGACTATTTTCCTACCTGGTGACACTCAACGAACTACAAGCGAGTTGTTGTGCTGGATGCCAGCAACCCATTTTTGGTGCCAAATTAGAAAATGTTTCATATTTTTTCACTTTTTACAATCAGATAAGGTTTTTGAAATTGTAAATCCCTTTTCGTGAATAGTTAATGCCATCTACAGCGAGAAAAGTTAGCTGATTGCAGGACAGTTAAGTTTTTCCCTGCTGCTGAATCCTGATTGGTCAATTCAAATTTCCCGCGCGCCAGCCGTATGCAAGGAAAGAGACACTACTTTAATGGGACACAGTCAGCTTTGGAACTGCGCTGACCTAGACACTAGTTTTCTCTTTTTGTGAAAAGTTCACCCCAACCTGGAATCAAAGTTCATATAGAAATCCGCTACTCTTTTTCCAGTGTTTTGCCTGATTTTCAATCGTTTACTAAAAAACCTGTTTTTGAGTGTCCTTTTGCTGGCTCATCCTATGGCATTATTTTAATCATATCTGGTGCTAAAAACAGTATTTATCACCTCTCCGTTGTATGCAAATTAGCTATGGAATGGTATCTAATGCGCATGTGCTCCTGTTTATTATATCCCTTTAAAACGGGAATGATAGCTTTTTTATTATTATTTCTTCGAGTGCAATCCCAAAAGACTCCTTGATGGCTAAAAACTAGTGGCCTGATTTTTTTTCAAGAACATTGGCTTTAGAGTAACTCAGGGAAATCATAAACAATATTCACCCAATTTGTAGACGACTTGCGTCCTCAGTTCTGACTGGGTTTTCTATGGCACTAGAAGAAGGCTATCACTACTGAATTGGCATAAATAATTGATCAAGTAAGATCTCAGCATAAGTGGGTGAATACACATTATTACCTACATGACACCCGGGACATGACACTACAAAGAACCAAGGGCGGAATATAAAATCTACCTTATTAAAACACGAAAGGTTTGTGCGAGTTTGTTATTTTGTGATTTTGGAAGCGAAATATTTCTCTGTACTAAAATGCTCTTAATTATTTTGTTAAAACCAGAAGGTCCTCCTTTTATTTTCAACTGAATGAACAGGTTTCTTTTTCGCGTTACCAAATTTAATAAACTTAAATTGTAGGCAGTGAGGAATTGAAGCAATCTATTATGTGTAGAAGAAAAGTAATTGCAAGCTGCTTACTTTGTCCTTAATCAAATTAAATTCAAATTACAATAACATAACACAGGCATTGTTTTGTCGTAATTCAATATGTAAGCGCGTTAAGCGATAGACAACGATCATCTAACGGAATTACGGAAATTACAGTAAATTAGGCTCCATTCAAACTACTCCGAAGGAGTTTGAAAACGGAGGTTTCACTCTAAAAACGCGTCAATCAAATGTTTTTCCGTCCCGAGTTCGCGAGAGGAATTTAAACGCATCAATCACAATCTATTTTGGATTTTGACCTGAGTATTTTTTTTTAGCGTAATAATTTCTCAAACTTTTGGGTCCATTTTGAAAGTGCAATGGAAAAATGCGAAAAAAGCAAAGAAAGAAGACCAGCTCTCATGAGCCATACACTGATGAAAGATTGTAATTTTTTATTTGAATGTCTTTTTATCAGAGCGACACCTTATATATATTTAATTGGGGCAGCATTGCCACATTCCTAGCCACAACCACTCGATCAACAATCCAGACTTGGTTACATAAAATATTTAAGAGCGTTACATTTCATCACTGAATCTCGTCGTTGAAGGGAAAAAGGACGCGTCAACCTGCTTTAAGAATCGCGGAAGAAGGGACAATACTTTGAGGTAGAAATCTGTGTAAACCGCATCGCTGCAAGCATTAAGTGAAATATTTTTATATAACTTGTAAACCAGCGCGTCCATAGTTTGTTCTTTAACTTATTCGTACGTCTGAACGTTCGATTACGCGAAAATGTGATCTAATGTTTAGTTTTAATAACCAGTATTTTACTGATTGTGATGTCGAGTCGATTTATCTTGCAGAATTTGATAAATGTGCCAAGTTTGATAAGAAGCCGTTGCAAACTCGTGGAAGTTTGAGACTTGAAAATTGCCAATTTTTACAAAAAAAATGTATGCCACAGGGTATATGTGTTACTTTCGTTGCACGTTCTATTTTTGTTTTGTTTACACAACTACTACTTATTGACGATTTTGTACATTTTTAAGTCTTATTATTCATGCGGGGGAGCCATGATTGCTGTGTTAGGGTGCGTTTCTTTAAGAAAATCCAAGATTGGATTTCTAAATCCGAAAGAATCCAAAAATAGATTTTGCGTTTCTTTACTAAACAGATCAATCCAAGATCTTTCGAACTGATCATGGTGCGAAGAAGAATCCACTTCCAGAGTGGATTCTTCGGTTCCTTTGACGCGCCATAACCCGAGAGATCTTGAGTGGATTCTTTGGTTCCTTTGACGCCCATGATCCGAACGATCTTTGATTGATCTGTATAGTAAAGAAACGCAAAATTCATTTTTGGATTCTTTCGGATTTAAAAATCCAATCTTGAATTTTCTTAAAGAAACACTACCTGAGTTTCGTTATGCAACCTTTGGAATCAATGTAATCTGTCACCAAGATCAGTTGAGTTGCGCCATCTACGTTCTCGCCATTCTTTTCTATCGCTATCGTTTCTTCAGTCGCTACCTTTGTAGGAGCAAGATCAAAGTAAGGTTTGTTATCTATTTTTCTTTTAGTCGTAATCATCACATTTACAAGATTTTTGTTATATCAGTATCCTTGATTTATGTTTTGTATCTTAGCTAGTATTAGCCTACATAAGCTTTTTTATGTGAAATATGAAATATTCAACATGACACGAGCGTGGGACAAAGAAAAATCTGAGTCCCGTCATAAGCCTTATTATTATGTGTGCGAAGCTGACATTAAGGGCGGGTTCGTTTGGGATCAATCTGGAATAAGAATAATTGGAATAATGCAAGTAAGCGTTTGTTTGGGAGCTATTCTCATTCCAGAATACCTGGATTTCCATTCTGGCTATTCTGCTCCCAGGAGCAGAATAGCCGGAATATATTCCGGAATACATTTAACAATTATTCCATGAGCGCGCGTTGGATATGAGATGATAGATAGCCAACGAGCGCGTAGCGCCGAGTTGGCTATAATCATCTCATATCCAATAAGCGCAAGTGGAATAATTGTTTTATTAAAAACGCCCCCAAAATATAGAAAACTAGGCTACAATAAAAACAAAAAGGCCAAAAAAGTCACGCATACGCTCGTCATTTTTGTAGATCATGGTATAATGGCTCATATACCATTATGGCTTAGCCAATGAAAACTCTCGAATTGCATTATCCAATGATCCAGTTTTTAATAATCCGGAATATATTCTTATTCCGGAATATCCCAAACGAACGCGCCCTAAGTTGGCAGCAAAACTTTGTCTGTCTTCCAAAATCTCGCGATTGAAAGGAATTTTTGTGAGATGACTGTTGAGTGCTAGCAGTATTAGTTGGCTTGTGCGAGTGGATTTTCTGCCTTCTTCGTGTTGGCCACTTCGCTTTTGTGTACCATTTATCGGTGAGATTAAATAGTTCTTTTTTATTTTCCCAGCTTTCAGTAGGTTTTTCTTTTATAGCTCGTTTTGAGATCCGCGCGTGGTCTGTTTGCATCTTCGTATCCTTCGTAATTTCACTGTTTAACTTATGCTTTATTGCATGTCTGTCTCCATATCGAAAATACGGCTTCCTAATGTCGTGTAGGCTTTGAAATCATTGATTGCAGTTGTATTATTTTATTGATAGCTTTCTTTCGTCATTCCTTCAGGTGTCCGGTCATATTGGGAGTTAATTTTTTCACACAAGCCAACATATCAAAACTCGACTGGGCTTGTGGTTAGTATGCAAAAAACGGTAGACTGATCCCCACGGCGAAGAGAAGAAAAAATTTATATAACTTGTGGTTAGTGCAGGTTGCACCGGGGTTAGTACGCTTTCGCAAGCTAAAATTTATCGGCCTGAATGTTCGTCACAGGTTGCTCTATACAGCGAAAAGGGTCCGATTGTTCTTTCGCAAGCCAACATCTCGCCAGGCAACATTCACGTCGACAAGTGACTGATATGTAGGCAGCACTAACTTCTATAGAGTAAGACATGTTAGGGTTTGTCAGGAACTCTGAGGAAGTGAAACTAGACTATATTGCACTTGCATTGTTAGAAATACCCTTAAACAGTTTTCACAGTTATCCTGTTGTTGCCTTTTTCTAGCCGGATTAAAAGTTAGTTGGCGAATCTCGGTTCAACGAGGATCGGCTTTCATAACATCGTGCCAGAATGCAAAAGATGTATGTCTCATCGCGTTTAAGTATCAGTTCTGGAATACAGGTATGATAGAATGTTTGCTACAATTCTCTGAGCCAAAATTGTACGCTGTGTCTAATGCCCGGAGGCCGGGCAAGGTCTTAAGAGTGCCTGCCGGTAAAAATGAAACAAATTCTTAATTTCGCGGCAAGGGTCAAAAATTCGATTTCGCTCATATTTTTATGGTTGGTAGGCTAGGGTATGACAAAAACTACTGGATAGTTTTTTTGGCAAAATATCCTTTTATTTCAAAGAAATATGCAAATTACCAAATTCCGTTGAAATCGTCATTTAACGCACCATTTTATTAAACGAGTTTGAGAGCCTCGCATGCAAAACCACATTATTCTTCCGTCTTTAAAACACTCAAATATTTTTGTGCAATGTTTAAATGTGTACTGGGTTAATTTTAGGGAATGTTGCGGGTTCTTTTGGGTGCAGAGTAATTAAATTTCGAAGACATGTATTTCGTTCACTTAAAAGTAGTTCCTAAAAATAATTGATTTTCACCATGTGCGAAACCTTCAAATGGATTAAGCTTCTGGCGGTTGAATCGCCGAAGGATGGTCTACAGATTCGTGTAAAAATTTCTTTGGGCAAATGATTGTGAGCGACGCAAGAGCTTTTCAAAGTACGTTAAAAATGCAAATATTTGCCATCGGTCATCAAATTTCAATTTACGGGTTAAACATATATTTTAGCATATGCCACATGTCTTGACGTATGTTAAACTACAATAGACGCAGAGCTGATAATTTCGAAATGTTCTTACCTTATTTACAGGTTCAAAAGCCATTTGACATGCTTCTTTCACCATTCGTTGTATTTTAAGCGTTCAAGTTTGCTTCTGTTTACACAACGTTGCCAACTGTCAACGTATTCAATGGTCGAATACCAGGAATCTGTGATCATCTTTCGGCGCATATGATCACCACTGAATCTAACTAAGTCAAGAACGGCTTACTCATTCGTGGATAGCTGCCTGCTTTATACGTATTACACCAAAATATTAAATATTGCTCCCAAGCCTGTCGGCGCTCGTAGCAGTCTTGTTACGTTCGTCAGTTGCTCGTCACGCAATGTTGTCACGGTATCTCATTTTAGCGGGTAGGGTATATTATTAGAAAAGGAAAAAGACAAACTAACAAAGAAAATAAAATAATGATGATGATGATGATGATGATTATGATTATGATAGTAAAAAAACAACTATTAATATTTGCATTTTTTTTTTTTGCTGTAAAGCGCCATGGACAGTTTATTGGAGTTGTGCGCAATAGAAATACTATTTAACAATTAGATTATGAGCTCGAGATTTCTATGAGGTGATAGTTGATGAGGCCGAAGGCCGAATCAACTATCACCTCATAGAAATCGAGAGCGAATAATCTAATTGTTTTAGTAGAATTCTTTCTAGAGTATACTTCAAATAACGGTTTCCAATTATTTCTCGACGTATTATTAAACTTTGCGTCTTAAAAAGATCGCCCGGATTGAATTGGCATTTAACATTGTAGTGTGTACGCGTGCGCATCATTTTTTTTCGATAATTTCAACTTTTTTTAGGTTACGAAACCGTAAATGTCCTTCGTTTAGTCTTCTCAGGATTTTAATCATCCATTTTCATTAAAATTTTCCTCCAAAACTTTAGCAAAACAAAAACACGTCGCCATTTCGTAGACGAGTTCCAGCCACTGCACACTAATGGCTGATAGTGTGCAATGGCTCAGCCAATCAGATTACAGCATTTGCATTAGTATACTAGTAGAATTCTACTAATTATTATTAGTAGAATTCTACTAGTACACTAATGCAAATGCTGTAATCTGATTGGCTGAGCCATTGCACACTATCAGCCATTAGTGAGCAGTGGCTGGAACCTCGTCTACGAAATGGCGACGTTTTTTCGTTTTGCCAAAGTTTTGGAGGAAAATTTTGTTGAAAATGGATAATTAAAATCCTGGGAAGACTAAACGAAGGACATTTACGGTTTCTTGACTTCAAAAAGTTGAAATTATTGAAAAATGATGCGCGCGCGTGCACGACTTCAATTTTAATTGCCAACCGGCTCAATCCGGGCGATCTTTTTAAGGTCCAAAGTTTAATCATACTTCGAGAAATAATTGGAAACCGTTATTTGAATTAAACTTTAGTGAGAATTCTACTAAAACAATTAGATTATTCGCTCTCAATTTCTATGAGATGATAGTTGATTCGGCCTTCGGCCTCATCAACTATCACCTCATAGAAATCTCGAGCTCATAATCTAATTGTTAATTA
>JAHPZR010009600.1:7500-18387 GCA_019787425.1 Platygyra sinensis | reverse complement strand
TCGTCTAGAGAATAGTACTCCATTTGATGACAGAGCGGCGAGTGACAACGGGTAAAGAAAACCTATAGCAATCAAATTACATTAGCAGTGGAATATCAAATTGTTAAATCCGAGGGCTGCGAGACTTGGAGACTTTAGTGTCCGAAATTGAATTTACAAACAACACATGTATAAACTATTTTAATTGGTCTTGTAAAAGTGTGAGATTTATTTTAAACGTCGAAAACTTCGGGCGGATCTTGACCGGTTTTCACTGCGCGGTTGATCGATTCAACTGAGTAGGTTTGCAAGCTCGGAAAAAATTTCTCTGGGGATAAATTATATTTCGAACTTCCTTAAGTCTAATTTACCTATTTTCAGTTTTTTTGAATTTTGAGTTTAAATGACAGTATATGAATAGCTCAGTTAAAAGCACGTGCAAAATGACGAATAGAGTAAACTTTGCCTGCGTATGAGGACGAAAACTCCTTCTCGCGAACCCTATACCCTTTGTGCAGGTACCGGAAAGCTTTAAATTTTTGGTAACTTGGGAGATAGTCTGTATTTGGAGTTGTTTTGTTTCCTGTCTTTTATATCTTTTGTTTTACGTAAGTTTAACGTAATCACTGTGCCTCCGGTCCTCACAGAAGGAACCTATATTTCGTTCGGCCTCGTACGGGAACGCCTTGCTACGCAGGCCAAAAGAGTAAATTGAGAAAAAATACGACGCATAAATTATGTTATTATGCAAGAGCAGGTTGCATACATAATTTATTCATGAATTATGCATTCTACTCTTTTCAGGCACAGTGCTCTATTCGGCCATTTTACAATAGAATTACTTTAAAACACTAAAAGTCGGTTTAAAAGGAGATTATGTCCTAGAGCAGTCTAGGAACACCTGGGCACAACATATGGTAGCCTACGTGTAGCCGTACCCTCCCCCCGAGGAAAAACGGGAGGGAGGGAACGTCTACGAAAAGCTGACACAAATCGTGATATGTGACGTAAAAGTAATTTATGTAAGTTATGTAAATAAATTATATCTTCCGCGTCAATACTCTTGTCCTCACGCAGACAAAGGCCTCGTGAATAATAAATTGTTTGGAGCTTTTTTTTTTCCAAGTCACTGTCCACTTTTCAAGTGTAGATTGTGTTTTTAAAGATATTGAAAAGGATTACGAGCGATTTTGGTCCGAAGCAAGAAGACAATCTTTGATGTAAACGTCGCGCTCGCAAATTTTGAGTTCCATGTGCACGCTGCATCATTTGTAGGTAGTGTCATGGTCTCCTCAAAAAAGAGAAATAATTTTGCAGCAGAACCTACAGAACCTGTGGAGAATTGGAATAATCTATGGGAATCAACTACGCCACAACTTTGATGAAAGCTGGCCTTGTTTTCCCAGCTGAAAAATTCGCGGCGTAAAATGGGGTTGAGTGACGGCTTCCCGGCGGCTTACACGACTCCTACGGTTCGTGGCATTTTCATTTGCCGTTTTCTTTTCGGTCTCTCGACCTTTTTGTCGCTTCACTCTTCTTTATGAAGGGCACTTCATGTTGTGTTACAAGGAGTAAATTAGAGCCGCGTCGTCACGATCGTGCTATGGCAAATTTTTAAGACAGAGGTCCACAGGTCTGCTAGTCGCTTCGTCGAGTTTGACACCTCTATAATATTTGCCGTGTGTATAGTGCATTGTTTTGGCTCATTTCTATTGCAAGATATGTTTTTAAGTCTCCACGTATTTGCTTTTGACGGGAAAAATATGACGTTCATTGTGAACGTGTTGCTTACCGCCTTGCATTCTATATTCAGTGACGCCGGGCTCGGCTGTGATTAGAACTGTTTGCATGTACGAGGTAAGCGATAGATCGATTTCTTTTTTTAAACTCATTCGTGCGCGCATGCGCAAGAATGAGTTATAGCGATGTTGGGGCTTCATCCGGGAATTTGCGTGGACTTTTTAATCGGCGTGGACGGAAATTAAATGTTTATTAATTTATGCAGAAGTTAACCGGAAGTAAAGGTGGGGAGGAAACAAGGCAATGCGCGCCGGGGGTTCGAACCTCGGCCTTACTTCGGTGGCTGGATTTCAAGGCGAACTTGCTATCCACTTGGCCATCTCAACATTCCTGCGTTGAGAGGCGTTAAGAAACGATATTTATAGTTGGGGTGTTACCGCTGGCCATATATGAGAACAACATCAGCCTGAACCCCCACAACACATGTTCTTGTATGCGGGTTTTTACTGTATCGCAGAAATTTGCGCTCACGGGCAAACTCATAATAACAACATATCGTCCATACATACATAAACGTTTAGATCGACAATCAAGTCGCACACACGGTGGAACAAAGGTCTAATTTACTTATTCGTTAGCGCAGTTATACTAAGGCTGGACTTTTGCCAGCCGTGAAGTGAATTAAATGAGCATTATCAGAGCACTGCATGAGCGTTGTATGTGCACTGAAACATAAGATTTACGTGTAGTGAGTGATGATAAAGTCAGCGTACAATTCATTTGCAGTTTATAGTTTTATACGAACTTTTCACAATGAGCTGTTTTCTATTTTCTGTCAAAGAAAGACTGTTTGTGATTAATTAATCGATAATGGTTTTGTCAGTAGTATAAGCAATACAAAATGTTATTGATAACAGGTATATACTGGAAGGTTAAAACAACAAATTAATTTCCGGTGAGGTAATTAGCGTTGCAGAAGGTCTTTTTTAATTTCAGAGAGAAACGATAACAATCTGCTGTTTTCACGTTTGCGTAAGTTGTTGTGGTATGTGAAACATGTCCTTTGCGGCGTTCCTTTACAATTTGTGGGATCAGCAGACTCCCTTTAATTTCATCTTTTTATAAAAGGGAAGATTTTGAGTGGGGATTGTGCTTTTAATGTCCGCTTTTAATCGAAGATTTAGCGGTGGAGTTTGGTTCATTCAGGATAAATTTGCTTTCACGGGCAACCTCGTAATAAAAACCGGTCATACGGCCGGGTCATACGGTCAGTACAAAATGCAGACTGCAGACCGAGTACAAAATGCAGACTTAAGATACAAGATGCAGACTGCAGAACGAGTACAAAATGCAGACTAGGTTCAAAATGCGGACTGACAAGAAAAACTGCTTTTTTTTCGTTAGAAACGTGGTAACATTTGATTACATAAGTTACCTATTGTCACGTAGTAACCTTCCAGTGCCATCTCCAATGTGTTATACGTAGATCACTGATTGCAATACTAGCGTTTCCATTTTATATAATACAGAGATCTCGCGCTCAAGTCCGAAAACCCCTTGAAAGCTTAAAACGGTGTAAGAATGAATTGTATGAATTCTTTCATATCGTTTAAAGTGCACGTTTCAAGATATGAAAAAAAGCTGAGTGCATTCCCCAAGAATGCGACGATTGTGAGGTGATTGCGTGACAATAGGGTCACAATAGGTACAAGTTATAAAATCGAATGCTGACACGTTTCGGACGTAAAAAAAACAGTTTTTCTTGTCAGTCTCCATTTTGAACCCAGTCTGCAGTCTGCATTTGTACTCCAGACTTATTTATTATTCGGTAACAAATATGACAACTGGCTAACAAACACTTTACTTAAAGTGGTTTCTCATAAACGAACAACAGCAAGTAAACCCACGAAGGCCCGGCTTTCTTTCTCTTACAACACTATCTTTATTGCAACACCTAGGTCCACTTAATGCCTCTGAGTAGCTACCTTTGCTCTTAACCTGAAGATTGCCTGTAAACGCATCGTCATCATGACTTTGTAAAACTTTACTGCCCTCACTTTCTCATAAATTCACTAATTCGACACGAATGAGTTGGCTCATAAGAGCCCTTTGATTTATCACGGGTATCACATTTACCCTCGTACGTTTTTCTTCGGAGATACCGTAGCTTTACTTCGAGAAAGCTACAGGCTTTTCTAGAGAAATTCTTACGTTTCTTGCAGCTATCTGATCGAGCTTACGTTTCTGGAGCTCCGCGATGTATAGGTTTATTCCTCCTTTGATCATTCTGGTACCACAGGACTTAAATGTAGCTCGTTACGCGCAAGTCTGTTGACTGTGTTGTGTGTTGTATATGCCATTGTACGTCTTATTTCTCTATTCCGCCAAACGTCTCGCAAACCCGGCTCGCAAACCTCTTTAATAGCTGCGTTGAAACGCTTCCCGAGTTCGTAATAAGTGTTCTCGAAAGTATTGCTTGCCGCCTTTATCCAATAAGAAACCATTATATATTTCCATGCAAAAGCATGACGTCACATAACACTATTTGTGTCAGCTTTTCGTAGACGTTCCCTCCCTCCCGTTTTTCCTCGGGGGGAGGGTACGGCTACACGTAGGCTAAACATATGGTATGAAATGCAAACTATAATACCATTTTTATTGAACTCAGTATAAAGTATTATATATTAAATGCAGCTGCCATTTTGAGTGAGTATAAGACTCAAACCGGTATGAGTTTTTCCACCTGTAAAAACACGCCTTCAATCGAATTATATTGGGAAACGAAGACCATGACTGACTTTAGTTGACTTTCAATGATTGCATCGGCTACCACTGATTCCTTTCCACTTGAATCGATTCTTGACATTTGTTAAAAAAACATCTTTGAAAACAGTGGCAGTAAACCAAAAGTAATTTACTTGCTGGACATGACGCAAGTCTGTAAAAGAGACCCAATCAATGAATTACATTCAGCTGTAAATTGCTTGGAAGCATTCACTTTCTGTTTCGTTTCGTTTCCTTGACAAATTTTATGACTAAGTACTCCTAATCATCATTGTTCAGCAGTATATATCCTTTTCATTTCAAGCCTTATTCTAAGCATTTTTTTTTAAAAAACAGCCAGCAGCGGAAAAGGCTCTCTTGTTGTTTCCGAAAGAATTGGAACACCCAGCGATCTATTTATAGCTGAAATTTTACTTAATAAGAGACGTCATGGGCGGCCCCTTGTAACCCTGACATCGACTTCTCAATATTGTTATTGATACTTTTTTGCGTGCTTTTGATCAGACACAATTATACAGGATAGTAATGAAATTTGTACTCCTGTCCTCCATCAATAGGTACCGGCCGTATCCTGTCTGAAGAAGATAAAAACCAAGACCTTGTGCTGAATTACTTGAAGGCCACCGGCATTCAACTGGGCCGTCATACAGGCGAGCCAATAACTGTTTACCAAAAAATGGATTTGGTAAAAAGTATTTCAGACAATTGCAAGGTGGTCAAAAACCAATTGGCTCCAGTTTTTGCACCACTAAATGTGGCCCTACTGTTTTTTTAATCTTGAACCTCACAAGTTTTTCAAAGACCGAAAAGAAGCGACTGGCCCAATAGACCAACAGATTAAAAAGTGTTTGTCTTTCATCCTGGAGAAACCAAAAGACGTTGCGTGTCATGCATTTACTGCCTATCCCGAGCGAGCCCTTCGTGAAGCAGTCGTCAATGCGTTTTATCACAGAAGCTATGAAGTCTCCGACCCCGATCCAGTCAAAATTCTCATCAAACCAGATTTTATTGACATCATCAGCTATCCTGGTCCAGATCCAACTCTGAAGCCCGAAGACTTCTCAGAAGATAAAGTACCACCTGTACAGAGAACAAGAATCCCAAGCCTTAATTTAATTTTAGCCCAACATACTTTCGTGTACGTCTTCCTGGACATCCGAAGTACATTGTTCAGTCAATAAGAGGTAGAGTTGATTATGTATGCAAAGGGAAACGAGACAGAGGCAGTGAAGCTCTTCGAGGAATTCCTCGCGAAAGATTCAAGCATGTGGTCTGAAACTTTGCTTACCAAATTGATCGAATTGCTGCACGTTGAGGACGATGAGGACGATCCAAAAGTCGTTCAGTCTTTCTGGAAATAAGCAGAGAATAGTAATTTTTTGATCTTTTCTGTCTAATATCGAAAGTGTTGCTAAGTATCAAACATTTCTTTCAGACAGAAAGCAAACACGTATTCCTCTTAAAGAACAACTAGCCAAATGGTGTGAAAGTAAAACACTGAACATATCTACCGGGGTCAAACTCGTCACGATGCTGGTGGAAGAAGATGCAGCTTTTGCTGATGTGTCTTGTGTTGTACCAAAGATATTTCGCCTGTGTGGGTTGAAAGACGATCAAGGACGACCACAAATGGAAGCCCATCAGAAAGCCTATAAAATCTTTGAGGCAATGGGTGAAGTTGCCCCTACAGATGCCTCGGTGTCCTTCCAATTCGCATCCTGCAAGTTCAACCTGTACGTCTTAAATACACAGCCTCGAACAGCGCAAAGCATCCAGCAGAGAGCCTAAAGTAGGAACTAGGGAACGCAGAGACCTGTTCCCCCTTCTTAGAAAGGCGGAAGATTATGTAAAAACAGCGATACAACTCACAAGTAAAGACGACAAACATCATCTGGCAGTGGAGTGGCGTTTGCTTGGCTACATTCACTCACAACGATGTGCAATTTAAAGGTCAACTGAGAAACAAGTCACAGATTGCTGTGATAAAGCGCGACGGTATGATTTAAACATCAGACTCAACTCAATTTTTATTCCAGCAGGTAGTCGTTCACGTTACGGTGCTAACTCCCGCCGTTGAAGGCAACTGAACTGACTTGTACCGAGAAGGGAGGTGATTTGGCTGACTGAATCTGGATACAAAACATCATTCTCGGTAATGGACTGGAACTAGCTTGAAAACTGAGGCAAATGCGAGGAGTTTTATTGGATATCATAGTTTAGTATTCTTAAATTGGTATATTTAAGACAGTATTTTAGTATCTATAATTAACATTTTTCAAGTTTCTTAGTATTCGTTAATAAGTATTTTGTAAATTAGCATTTTAACTTTGTGACAAGATCGACCCCCAAACGGCACCTTGATTTGTTATCGTGTATAAACAAAAGGTATGTATACCTAATGTCTTGTATTGTCGCAATATACATGAGGAGATAGAGTGTCTTCAGGTTTGAAACTTCTAGACACAATCAAGTATTGAGTTTTCCGATTAACAGACATTTAGATTTTTTTGGTTATTCTCTATTGATTGAATTTTTGTGAATCACTATAGTCTATTTAGGGTTCGAATTTCAAGGCTAATGGCTGACATGTTTGAAGTAATAGTTTATAAACGAGGGCGAGTATTTCATCTGGGTGTCCAAAACGAAAAAATTGATGAAAGCACGAGGCCGAAGAGAAGGCCGAGTGCTTTTATTGCTTCCGAGAATTTAAGAACAATAAGCGCAAAAACAGAAACACCACGTAAACAGTCAGTCTTTGTTTTCTTTTGTTTCATAAGCGCATGTACATAGTTGTTAGTTAATGTTATGAAAGGTTTGTTTTTTCACATCTTGAGCTTTGTAATTAGAAGCAGTCACACTTTGCATTTGCGTCCTCAGTTGCAATTTTGTAAAATGGGAGAAGCAGCTACGGAAAGGTCTTTGCTCGAACGTTCAAAGCCTAAAAGTACTCAGTGCGAGAAAAAATTTCCTTTACTGAGCAAGGGAGAAGATAGGTTTAAGACCTGGACAGCCTTTCCCTAAACATCTGGCCCGGGTTGTTCAAAGGATAATAATAATAATAATAATAATAATAATAATAATAATAATAATAATAATAATAATAATAATAATAATAATAATAATAAACCTTTATTTACCCTCGGCAGTGTTTATAGCGTAAGTGCTAGTGGGGCTGAGCAAACAACTGAAACAAATATTTCAAATTGAACATAACATTGTTAAGAATCCCAACTGGTCGGAGGCAAACCAGTTGGCTATTTACAGAGCGTGGCCGAGGATTTGAACTCGGGCCTACCGAGAAACAAATCCAGGTAATGGCCAGAGCGGGACTCGAACCCGGGACCGCCGGATTACGAGTCCGACACGCTGACCACTCGGCCACGCTGCCTCCTACGTCTAAAGTCTTAGGATAGATAACGCTATACACCGGATAAATCACTATCCAGCCGATAGCGTGGTTTGTTTTGTTACTCACTGGATAGCGATTTATCCGCTGGATAGCGTTATCCAGCCTTTGAACAACCGGGGCCTGGCTTACAAAGTCCGTCCAGGAAGTGCCTAATAAGACGGGTGGTCACAATCAAACCTCGTTCGTTGTAATGTTAACTGCAAAGAATGATTACTGTAATCCTAGAAGTTAGTAATCATGTGTTCAAGTACTGCATTCTTTTGCAAACTGATTTCCAAACACACGTGTTTAGTCCTAACGCGTGTGTTTTGGATATCTTATCACGCGTGCCTGTTTGGATCTGTTCTTTACCGGGTATCAAGGGGTGTCCACGTGAACCAAATAAGGCCGCTTCTTACCTCATGCATTTTAAAATGAGTTTGATAGCCATAAAGGCTGGTTTTCACTAGCGCATAGCCGGGCATAAGCCACAAGCCGACATACGCAGAAGCAGTAAGATGTTGATAATTAGCACCTTTTGTTCGAAATTTCCCTAATAAAAGGCGCTAATTATCAAGATCTTACTGCTTCTGCGTATGTCGGCTTATGCGTATGCTTATGCGCTAGTGATCACCCACATGAGACAGAAGTTCGCGGCGCTGGTAGAACAGGCTGCCAGGGTCGGTCTCAAGATTAACGCATCCAAAACCAAGGAGATGAGGATTCGGTCCCCAGCAAATACTGGCAACATCAATTGTGTAGGAGAGGTCCTGGAACAAGTATCGGCCTTCACATACCTCGGCAGCCTTATCACCACCACCGGCGGCACTGAGGAAGA
This sequence comes from Platygyra sinensis, assembly GCA_019787425.1. NCBI lineage: Eukaryota > Metazoa > Cnidaria > Anthozoa > Scleractinia > Merulinidae > Platygyra > Platygyra sinensis. Next base: position 9,658 of record JAHPZR010009600.1, on the reverse strand, counting down.
TGTTGAGGCCAGGTGCAGGAAGGCACAGGTTGCATTCTCCATTTTAAGACCCATATGGAGATCAAATTTCATCTCACTGTGGACAAAGATAAGGATCTTCAATTCCAACGTGAAGTCCGTCCTCCTATACGGATCTGAGACTTGGAGATTGACAAAGAAAATCATCACCCAGCTTCAGACCTTTACCAATCGCAGACTCCGGTATATCCTGGGAGTGTGGTGGCCCAAAAAGATTTCAAATGAGGAGCTGTGGCAGAGTACAATGCAAGAGAGAATTGAAGTCACCATTCGGAGAAGAAAATGGCGATGGATCGGCCACACTTTGAGGAAGCCTGCCACCAACATCACCCGCCTGTCCCTTGAGTGGAACCCTCAAGGGGTCAGGCGGAAGGGCAGACCGAAGAAGTCTTGGAGAAGGACAATCCAGCAGGAATACGAGGACTTGAGGATGTCGTGGGAGGAAGTGAAACGGACTGCAAAAAATCGGGTCCGATGGAAGGCTGTGGTGGAAGCCCTATGCTCCGGTCGGAGCGAAGAGGATTAAGTCAGTCAGTCATGCGCTAGTGAAAACCAGCCTTAAGGGACCTTCAGACTGGACCAGGAGTACGAAATTGAGTACGAGTACGATTTTCAAATTTTCAACCAGTGACGTTTTCAGAGTCCTCGTTCTTCATGCTCTTTTGGTAGAGAGGGTAGTTCATGGGATGAGATGGGTATGTGGAGTGGTAAAATGTGAGCTAGCTTTACATGCCGAAAGTAAAATGATCATTTTTACGAGTGGACCGCTGCAAGGTTTCACTTTTTCAGGTAAATTTTGTGCACAGTCGGCAAGGAGGCGGAGATGATTGACGTCCACCAAAACTTAGGTTTTGTCTAGACTTTTTTTGCGCTGAAGGTCGCGTGTGATTGATAACCGCTGTAACAACGTAAAACGATTTTCACGGAGCATGTAAACATCCAAAAAGCAGTTTCGTCAAAACAGCGTGGCACAACAATAATGCGCATTCTTGCTAAGACTTTGGCACTTCTAGCAACATTTTTAACCTTTATTTTTTAATGTAGTAACAAGTGCCACACAGTATACGAAATTTTTAACTTCTTTCATTGTATAATTTCACTGCTGCGACTAAAGAACTTCTGTTAAGCCGGGCAACAACGACACAGTGGCCGCAATACGCCACGAGCTCAAAGATTACCTTCACCGTTTTCCTGCCGACGTCCACGAACCGGCTGTTTCTTTGGCCTTGTGTACGTTTTGCAAAACAAGATTCACTACTCAAATTCAATTTCTTGGACGTTGCTTACTCCGCAAAGTAATACCAGTTGGCTTTTCCATCAAATTCCACGCGTCCAGTCTTTCCTACGGGTATGTAAAGAACGTTAGATCTATTACTTATACATGCTCTAGAAATCTATGACCACCAAACGGGATTTGGCTTCCCGTGCCATCGAGGAAAACTGTGAGCGATTGCAAAGAGTTTGCTCTGAGGAAACCTTTCACCTCATACGAAGACAAATCCATGACTGACTTAATTCAAGGACTTACGAGAGTCTTAAATCTACAAAGGAGAGAAAATTTGCTGAGCTTTGTGGCAAACGCCGAAACCAACCGGCGGAAATAAACAGCTCGAACACCCAAGACGATCATGATTATCAGAGCAAACTCGTTGTTACAATACCTGATGATCTACCCTTTTCTGAAGCTGAAAAGTCAGTTTTGAGCAAAGGTCTCACCTTTGTGCCAGTTAAAAAGACTACTGATGAATACCGAGTGAAAGCTGATTGTGAAAAGTTTTACCGTCGCCTCCATTTGCGTGCCCATTTTCACAATAAAGAAGCGAGTGAGCCCCAAGCCACACCTGACACTTGTGACCCATTTGCTAACCTGAACAACAAAGAGTCGACCTGGACGCCATCGGAGGGCAAATTCACAGCGATAGATTACTACATAGACCGCTGCCGCCGCACTGTTAATGCTCTTGATTTTAAGACAGGGACGCATCAAAATAACTTGTCACCCTCTGAAAAACAAGCGTTACTACATCTCACCAAGCGGGATGACATCATCATAAAACCTGCAGATAAAGGGGTTCTGTTGTTGTATGGTCGCGGCCCTCGTACGATGCCGAAGCACGCAGGCAGCTATCTGATGGCAGGT
>JAHPZR010009600.1:0-5000 GCA_019787425.1 Platygyra sinensis | reverse complement strand
GCTACCCACATTTTTCTTTGTAAATTCCAATAGTCCTTGAAAAGATCTACTTTTTCCGCGTGGTCCTAACCTGGCGCAAAAACCTCTGTAATTAGTAGGCACCGTCCTTAAATCGAGGGTTCGTTATATCGAAAACCTCGATATAACGAATTTGAGGGGAAACGACCAAAATGTTCGTTATATCGAGGTCATAGTTTATGATTGATTTGTAACACAGGTGACTTCTGCGGAAATACTACAGTGCTAATTTTTACGACATATGATAAACCGTTGACTGAAAGGTTGCTATCTCTTTACCATAAGGATTAAAGGATTTGTTGATTGTCGATCTGTTCAACGTTTATCTTCTATCGCGTGTTGACATTGTAATTCGTTGTATCGAAGTAGATTTTTTTTTCAAAGAACTCGTTATATCGAGGTTCATTATATCGAGGTTCTGTTCCAAACATTTTACTGTAACTTTGGCCGGGACGTAGAATACCATTCCTTATATCGAGGACTTCGTTAAATAGAGGTTCGTTAAATCGAGGTTCCACTGTATTAGCCTTTAGCAAAATACTCTAATCTAGTAGCTCATGTTGAATCATCCCCCAACAATACTTCCTTAATGTCATAAAAACATGTTCCAAATAACCTTCACTCGCAGCACTTCACTTTCCGATGGAAACTGCTAGTTATAATTTTTTTTTTTTTTGGAGAGATGTGCTTAGAAAACATCGACCCGCCCAATGGACGGGACATCAAAATAGGACCTGTGGGACTCTCCCAAAGAGAGGCTCTTTTTCCTTTTCCACCCAAGGGAAAAACTAATGAGAGAGACCGATTTGACATTTCTAAGAGTTGAAATCTTACATGAGACTTTGTAATAGCTACGTATTCATGTATTTAAGCATGTGCCATTATTAATACACGGACAGCATAGAGTCAGCCGGAGCTGGTAACGTATTTGAAACATTGACAATATTAGACGTTCGGCATTAAGCCATGGACATTAACTTGACCACGGCGGTGTCCAACCAGAAAGCTCTTACTACTTTGGTCAGCGCTCACATACAAATTTTATTTCCTTTTGGCGCTATGTATCAGATCTACGCATTTTCGTTTGCGGTCCTTTGCATCATTTTGTTTAGACTGTCCAGTATTTTGGGGGCTGTTGGTCTTTTCAGATCCGATTTGCTGCTCATTTGTAACATGGTTTGGCCATGATTTTTCTGCCCGTAACAGTTTTCGTCTGTCCGCAGTTTCCTTATGGCGGCAACAACATGATATTCTGGGTTTTCCTGTTGTCTGTGCGGTGTGACTTTGGCCAATCTGTAAAAATTTGGATTTGAGTTTCATCTGAAGTCATCACCATCTGCATTTAGTGGGTATTGATCAGTCGATCAGCAGATTACTTCATTACTTGCTACATCGTGCTAACGAGACCCAACAAGGTCGAAACAGCTGTCCAGCGGTTGCAATTCTTGGCTCAGTTCAGTTTGGACTCTATCATGTCGTTGTATTAAGCTTTCAACGTAGTATCAACCTTGCATTATTATTTTCTATATTTCCAAAACTTTTTTTAACCATTTAAAATTACTTTACCAATGAAATGTATGTAAATTCCCTACCTATATAGTGTAAAGAAAGAATTGAATTGATCTGAATCATGGTACAAATAACCTCTCTTGTTCAAGCACTCTTATATTAACTCTCACGGCAATCTGAACTCGCGACGAATTATCAACTAAAACACGTGAAGCATTTGCATGGTAGACTTGTTTCAGCGGCCTTCAATGGAATAAACAGGCTAATCTCCTGTGAGGATTGACTTCGGTGACGAGGCACGAGTCATCTGAAAATTGAAGTCAATAAAGATAAAAGATAATTGAACTTTTTAGTTCAGTCCCTTTAGGCCCCTACAGTGTTACCGAACGCTGAGGAAGGAAACATGCCCCCGAGCAGGGAGGAGAGGGTATCGATGGACGGTATAATTCACTTTAGGTTACGCGTGACGCCATGTAAGGTCTGCCGGATTATGCTCGAAAAATAGGGTATTATGCTTTCGGGCGTCACCGATGAAACTAGGGTATTATGCTCAAAATTATGCTCGGCTGGAGGTATTATGCTCAAATTATGCCGGAATAAAATGACACTTCCACCCAGCCCCCCATAGGCTCGTACCTATTAATAAATATTCCCAGTCTATCAATTTTGAAAGAAATGCTAGACATTAATTATTCAGTAAAACATTTCATGAGCAATTGCCAATAAGGAAAATCCACGAACTATATACAAGCTCGGAAGCCTGGCAAAATGCACTGGGTACGTGCCTAAGATATCAAGTTCCGAAAATATTCCAAATTTTATCAACTTTGTACATTCTAGCGCGAGTTGCTGACAAAATTTGCATAAACCTCTCACACTTTTCAGAAACAGAGGCATTATGCTCCAAAAATATTAGTATTATGCCAGCATTATGCCTGATGCTCCAGATATGGTATTTTGCTCAAAATTATGCCGGCATAATCCGACAGACCCTAACACCATGGCGGAAGGCATCCGGGTGACCTGGGGCGAATCGAAAGCGAAACTACCTTGACAGACTGAGTCCGGAAATATTGCTATATAAAGCTTACGTCTTGATTCACCGTCTTCGTAGACGCAAAAACTGAGAAGTTACTTCTGACGCTTTTAGCGTTGATGGCAGACGAAGAAGTAGAAGAAGGCGAAAGGGATGAAGGTCCTAATGAGAGGGAACCGCTTCTTCAGCCGACTTACCTACGCTTCCGGCAAGGTCGACAGCCACAGAATGCTGGCGGATGGTCCGTATGCTCTGGACTTATTTTGCTTGTTTTCAAGGTTGTATTCTGTTCACTTGGATTATGGGGACATCAGAAATGGAACTACATTCCCCGTTTCCTATTTGTTATCATTGGTATAATTCAAGCCGGTTACCAGATCTTTTCCGACTGCAGCTGCCCATACTTTGACTGCAGCTACTACAAGACACATAACAAGACTAATGAGTCCTTCTATACCAAGACTCTTGACTATACTGAAAACATGTGCTTTACTATATTTTCTCTAGCTGCGTTACTCTCATATTCGACTTTCCTCGTCAGTTTAATAGCCTCCACCAGTCAAGACTTGGCTATGATGTCTCCCTCTAAATCAATGGCGGAAGTTACTGACAGAAAGGAGATCACCCTGTTATTTTTTGTTTTCATTATCACTGTGGCGTCGTTTTTAAGTGGAATAGTCTTGATTTTCATTACAAGGTTTAAAGGGAATGTTGATTATAAATATTTAAAGTACATCAGTGCAATAACAATAGTATTGACACACTGGGCATCTTTCAACACCTGTCACGTGTTCGCAATCAGCTCCTTCTCTCTCGGTAAGTACTTAGTGAAACACTTAGAAGGAGTGAAAGCTTACGTTATCACATTCATTCTGGAAGAAAACAAAAATATGACAGTTTTGTAAAACCTAGTTGACACTAGCGACATAACTCCCTCGTTCCCAAGGCCTTTTCCCTGTGACATAACGACGTGAACATAACGACGTAAGGAAAACAACGATATGTTGTTATGTCTTTATCGTTATGAAGTTATGTTTCTGTTAAAACAAGTGTGAACATCATAACAACATGACAAAGAACCAATCAGAGCGGTGCTAGAATTGTCGAACTCAGTCCGCCACTAGCCCTTCAAAATGGCGGCGACTAAGCAAGAATAGCTATAGCCTGTTGCCGAGCCAAAAAATATTGACGTCTCGGATAGATGAAGAAGCACTTGCCGGAGAGGATCAATGCTATCCAATATTGTATGACAAAAGTGTCTGAGGAATTTAAAGACCAAGAGAAGTGCCTCTTTATGTCGTGATGTTGCTAGTGTGAACTAGCTAGGCCTTAGGAAGCCGCATGACACCTTGATTCTGTTTGGTATATCCGGTTAGGTTAAAGACATCCCCTGGCTCGTTGAACATTGTCAAATAAGAGCCCATCTTTTTTGCTTCAGGTACTTTTGCAGACGATTCTTTCAGGCTCATCCAGGACGTTCAAACCGGAAACCTTGATGACGTCATAAGAATTCATGAAGACCTGTGTAAAGTTGTTTCTAATACAGTGTCAGCTTACAGCGTGTGGTTCGTGCTGCACTGGTTTGCTTATGGAGCAGGCATGGTCGTAGACATCATATTAATATCTAAGGAAATCATGGCGGACAGTAACCAGTCTACTCGAGGGGTGATCGAGAATTTTCTTTGTTTAACCTTAGTCGCTGTTCTCTATCTCTTTGCACTCCCATGTTTCTACGCTGCTAGGATTACAAGTAAATGCACCGGTAAGAGAAGGCGGGTGGGGGGAAGTAAAACTAATAAATTCATAAAGTATTTGATTAATTGATCACTTACTTGGACAATTAATTTATGCCTTTACAACAACAGTTCCCGCAGAGATTGTAGAGTAGCGAGAGCGCTCACCTCCCACCAATGTGGCCTGGGTTCGATTCCGGTCCTGTGCCATAAGTGGATTGGTTTGTTGTTCATTGGTCCTCGCCTTACTCCGATGGTTTTTTTTTTCCAAACCCAACATCTCCAAATTCTAATTCCACCAGAATAGAGAACCTGCATGAAAACCACCTAAGGCTGATATGGCTTGCTATCTAAATATATACATTTATCTTTTTTTCGGCTCGTGAGCGGGCGGAATTCAACAAATCCTGCAATCTGATTGGTTCCTGGAGCGGGCGGAATTCTCTCATACGGACCGCTACAGCGGGCGGAATCCATCGAGTTGATCTATTTTCGTGAATGAATTGGCGGTTATCGTCGATCTTTCGCCCTTTTTTCACTTCCAAAGACGATTAATTAACGCAAGTTTACCTCTATTCACCTTTAGATGGCAAGGAAAGTTACTGTAAGTAAATTCAATTGAAGTTTTTGAAGTTGTGAGAGTTTGTTTGGTTGTTTGTTGCTCGGCGCTGTAATGGCGCATAATCCTGTGTCTCTCTCTGTAC
>JAHPZR010009598.1:32500-40197 GCA_019787425.1 Platygyra sinensis | reverse complement strand
CGCAGCATTACTATCTTTTAGATACCCTAGTATTCTTCTTAAATCCTGTTTATGTTGCTGCTCGCTCGCTACGCTCGCTGCGCAGCAATAAGATAATGCTTCTTGGAAACACGGAGACCCCTTAGATTAATATCACAAAAAAGTCAGATACCGTAAACTCGGACGCTTGGGCATAGGCTCGAATATAGTCAGAGACCTTCGCATTTCTCTGCAATTATCTCAGAAAAGAAACGCAAACTTCGTTTACGGATTTTTTCGGAAATTTGGATTTTCTTAAAGAAACGCACGCTTTAAAATGAGTTGGTTTGCTTTGGATAACACATACGTGGCAGTATGTTGAGTTATTTGATCTGATTTCATATGTGCATACATAATACCCCAATTATGACTACTCGAGCGTAAAACAAGGTGTGTTTACAAGCTCAACCCAATCTGAACAGACTGACAACCACTTCCCTACAGCGCGCTTTGCCACACACTCCACAAGCCAACAACGGAAATTTTTCTCCAGGTGAGTTCTTTTTAGCTTCGACTTGAGTACTATTTCGAAAAACGTTTCTGGAACTTGCCCAATTTGTGTACGATCAGCTAACAAACCAACGGATTTCCTTGTCCTTCGCCTCTCCTCATCTCTTATCACTCTGTGAATTGCTTTACTGCGTCAATCACTTCTAGGCTCAGTGCAGTCGAAGATACAGAGCCGATACAGACGTTATGTAATATTTATGCATTATTACGTGTTTTCCTTAAAGTGTCCCATTACGTTTGACCGCCAGAACTGTTGAGGCGCGTTCTCCACTATGTCATAGTTAGTAGAGGAGACTGGTTATGAAACCCGGTGAACATAATGAACATAATCTGTGGGTCATTGCTGCCACATCTGATGGTGCTTCACCAAATAGGAGGTTTTACCGCCTTCACAAACCCCTTGATGGAGATGCAGGCACTGATGTGTGTTATCGTGCAGTTAACATCTTTGCACCGCATCGCTTTGTCTACTTCTTTTCTGATGCCCCACACCTAGTCAAAACAACACGGAACTGTCTCATGCACTCTGGATCTGGAAAATGCACCCGATATATGTGGAATGATGGGCAGTATTTATTGTGGCAGCACATCACAGAGATTTTCTATCAGGATGTGGACAATGGCTTGAAGCTGTTGCCTAGGCTGTCGTATGAGCATGTAAACCTGACCCCAATAGATGTAGATGTAGATGTAGATATTCTGTCATGCGGGTGAATCTTGCTGCACAAGTCCTGAGTGCATCAGTCGCTGCAGTTCTGAAGACATTTGGACCTCCAGAGACAGCAGCAACTGCAAAACTCTGCGAAATGGTCGATAGCTTTTTTGATTGTCTCAATGTGAGAAGCACGACAGAGCATCAGAGAAAGCGCAAACCATTCTTGGCTCCTTATACTTCTGTTGATGACGAAAGGTGTGGTTGATGTTTTTTAAATTTTGTTTAATTTATAAAGCATTATTTAGCAAAATCATAGTAGAGTTACTAAATATGGCAAAATACAATGTTAACCCTGGGTATAAAATCATCCATTGTAAATGGTTTCTTTATATACATGTGTAATACTTTATTCAGAATTTACAAATCGTCAAAAGGAGGGCCCAGAGGTTATCCCTATTAAAGGGCCTTCTACCTAACTACAATTGAATACGATCAAATACTAATTTACAATGGGGTGTTTATCAGAAAATTTATGTTGCTTTAAAAAGCTTCTGTTTAATTAGTAAACCAATTAAAGCTGCTTGGATACTTTTTTATAATGGAGTGCTAATTATATAGAGGTATCTTTTACTTTATATTGCCTTGTCCATGTCAAGAAACAGTAATTAATGACCTTTCTTTTATTTCCTAGATTTGCATGGTTGATGAAGTTCCTAGACTATCTGAGGACCTGGAAAGAGAATGTTGACAACAGACCTGGTAACTTCACCCAGAATGCCAGAAACCGAATGTTTCTCTCATGGCAGACATATGAGGGCTTCCGCATATCTGCACATTCTGTTGTTGAGGTAACAAAATTTTTGCTCCAGGAAGGGTTTGAATTTGTCCTCACAGAACGGTTCTGCCAGGATCCAGTAGAGGAGTACTTCGGGGGCCAGCGGAAACTGGGCAGACGCAGTGACAATCCTGACATAAAAACGTTTGGGTACAACAGTAACACACTAAGAATGCAGAGAACAGTGTCCTGTCACAGTGGCAACACAAGGGGCCGAAAGGACAAGACACGAGCCTGGGAACAAGTTACTGATGTTAAGTTACCATGTCGAAAAACACTGAAACTGTAGTCAATTAAGTCATTTCAGTATTTTCATCATTGAGGAGATTAATTACATAGCATCCAGTGTACATTTTCCCAGCGTGCCCAATCGATGAAAACCAATAATCAATATAATAGTTATCAATCAATATAATCGATATTAATTAATTGATTAATGTCGGAAATCGATGAAAATCTATCACACATAAAGACAATAGCAAGTTACATATTCAACCAGATACGCAGGCTGTATATACAGCAAGTCCCTGGAGCAAGTCTGAAATTGAAGGTATCCTCTTCCAAGAGTTACCGATGATAATCGATGGCAATCGATGAAAATCGATATAATGGATAGAAATTACCAGGACTAGAATTGAGTACCGATTTTCATCGATTGAGGCAATTGATAATATCAATTATTATCGATTATATTGATTACATCGATTGCCTTCCGATGATCGATTTTCATCGATTAGGCACGCCAGGACATTTTGTATTATAGATACAATTATTTCATGTCATTTGACGAAGATCTTTTAGTACTTTTTAAATAAGTAAGGTTTCTTGAAAGTTGAATTATGTGGTAATTCTTTAATGTAACCAAGAAATACAAAGAGACCATTAAGGAGAATTTTTTATTGATCATTTAAAGTGAAAATACTTGTCAAGAATAGCTTGCAGTTGTGTTTCATTATGATTGTGCATGTGAGTGCAAGTGGTAATTCTTAAGTGCAACTGGGAAATACAAGGAGACCATTAAGGAGAACTTTTATATTGATCATTTAAAGTGAAAATACTTGTCAAGAACAGGTTGCAGTTGTTTCATTATGATTGTGCATGCGAGTGCAAGTGGTAATTCTTAAGTGTAACTAGGAAATACAAGGAGACCATTAAGGAGAACTTTTATATTAATCATTTAAAGTGAAAATACTTGTCAAGAACAGGTTGCAGTTGTTTCATTATGATTGTGCATGTGAGTGCAAGTGGTAATTCTTAATTCCTAACTATGAGTGTAACTAGGAAATACAAGGAGACCAATAAGGAGAACTTTTATATTGATCATTTAAAGTAAAAATACTTGTCAAGAACAGCTTGCAGTTGTTTCATTATGACTGTGCATGTGAGTGCAAGTGGTAATTCTTAAGTGTAACTAGGAAATTAACTAACACATTGATTTACCAAACCTGAATCAAAGTTTAAATAAATTGGAATCGACATGACATCTATTGTCCTCACTGCAAATGGTGGTACTGATCAAAAGCTACTAACTAATAAATCAAAAATGGGAATTAACAGTCTTATTCCTGCCTTTGCTGGTCATCACCTTGACAACTTCTACTAATTTCCTTGCGTAAAGCCCTTGCTTTGGTTTGGGTTGCCTTGATCTTGTAATGCTGAATGATATCCTTGGAAAAAGAGAACAAACGTACATGTACATACAGACTAACAATGCTATGCAAGACATCCTTACAAACATGACTGTCCGGTTCAAGTTCTGCATCTGATACCATCAAACTATAATAAGCAAGGATGTCACTATCACTGGTTGCTTTGTTAGTGATGCCGGAAATATCTAATCTTTGCAAATCAGGCTTTGATGTGAATTGCCTAAAATGGCATTCTGCTTTTAAAAATATTTGCTGTGCAGGCTGAGTGATTGACCAAAGCCCCCCACGGTTCAAAGCTGACACAAGTTTCTGGCTAGAGTCAGTCATGCTCTCCAGTTTCCCAGCTTTCAGTATTGCCATAGCTTGGTTGCTCTTGACTGAGTTAGCTCGTCCATGTTTTTTGTGTAAGTTGTGCAGAACATAACCTCCAAGATATTGCATCCCAGCTTTCTCCTTATCTGACAACACAGCTTTTACATGATGACTGCTTTTGGTAGAGTGTTTTTGTTGCTTAGAGTATGCAAGCAAACAGTCAGCAACTTTGGTTGCCAGTAGTGTTGCTGCATTCCTAGAAATTCCACTAAAGAATTGGGTTGACTTTGCAGCAACTGTTGCATAATATTTGCCATAAAACTTTTCTGCATCTCCATTTCTTGTATATCCTTCATAGATTGCTTTGACAGCAGAGAATTCATTGCTGTCTTCTGGTAGCTGTTGGTATGAGTAATTGCTGAGCTCATTCCTTAAATTTTCTGCAAAAACTTTCCTTTCCTTAACATTGCAGACAGCTCGGTCAACTACTTCTGCAAGAACACCCGGGCTTAACTGTTGCACCTGCTCCAATCCTTCCTCTTGACTGCTGTGTTTTGCAGCCCTGTGTCTCTCATAACCTCCTTTGGTTTTGTACTTCTTTCCGCAGTCATTGCAAACAATTTCTTGACGCTGAGCCTACAAAGGTATCACAAAAATTGCCATTGTAAAATAAATAAACTACTCAAGAGTTTAAAAATAAAAATTCGGTGGGCACTTTTTCGATCAAGAGAGTATCGTGAAGCCGGGAAGCTCTATCAATTACAAGGTTTACCACTTGGAATAATTTCTATATTCCGAAGCTTTGAGCTTTTAGAAGCTTTTTATAAGTCTTCCTTGTTTCGCAGGAGGCTTAACGAAGATTGCCTTTGAAGAAACAGCAATATATAAGCATGGTTTTCACGCGAGCGTTTGTTTAATTTCGTTTGTTTACACGCGTCGAGAAGCCCACCTGTGGCAAATTTAAGCTCAGTAGTGCGAAATTACAACTCGAAATTGCAACTCTTTCAACTTACATTTCTAACTGCGACGGAAAATTGTTCCTCTACTTCTTCATCGTCTTCCAAAATACCCAAGATCGTTTCAAAATCTTCTCCCCGTACAAACAGATCGTCCACACCGTCCGCCATCTTGAATGAACTTGTGCACGGTCAGAGTCACGTGACGGGTCTGTTTAACATCGCCGACCACGCTATTGTTTAACCCTTTGATGTTTGCCGGGTTTCATAACCAGTCTCCTCTACTAACTATGACTATGTTCGATACAAAACGTAAAACAACTTTTCGTTGGCGTCAATGTTCATTATAAGTTGGCCAGTAAATAAGACTGCGATTTTTGCAAAATTTTAAGTATTTTAGCCACGACTTCTGGAGAAAACAGCCCTTGCAGAGAAGACTATCAAATCGAAGTTTGATTTAAACCAAGAATTTCACTACGGGGCTGCATGTTACGTGACAAGATAACGTTTTGTAATCGGAAGAACTGTTTAACTATTACATGTTAATCTAAAGCTGGGAGAGTTTGAATGACAAGATTAAGCTCGCTTTAGACGTTTGTCTAGCCTGCGAAAACAGCCGTCCTTCTTTGCTCCCGACCCGCAGGTTAACCGTTTGTATGACGGTCGGTTCCTTTCCATTTGGCTGGGCATGTAAGATTGAATACGAACTTTTATCCTCAGCGGTCTAAAGCCCCTAAAATGGCTATAATTTTGTCGAGTTCCTTGGAAACTTTGCATCTTTCAGCTGTTATAAGGTTTTTTATTATTTTAATTCAAAATTCGTTCACATGTTTACGTTGAATAATCGTTACAGCTCCCTGAATCCCTGATTTGACTCAGTGTTATGCAACACATAAACTACGGAAATTACTATTTTGAACTTGTCGGTTGTTTTAATTCTTGTTATATTTCGACTGGTAAATAAAAGGATTTATTGTACAGATTTACAATCTCCGCCCCTATACACAATACCAGACTGGATTGCAAGTGGTATAAATCCCAATCGTATGCATTTATACGCATGGTCGCCATTTTTGCCAGGCGTGACGAGAACTTAGCTATTTTCAGATACACTTTGTTATGTTAATTGAATCCAATCTGCATTCAGTATTCGAACGGAATAGCTGTGTTTGAATGTTAACATTCTTGATAAACATAGCAATACAGTATGGGATTAATAGCGCACCTTTTAACTTGGCGCAACGCTTCATCCGTTTTGACTGAATGAGCTAACAAACACATTTATTCCTTATTGTGTTTTCGCTTTTTTCATTTGATAACACTTGTTGAACTTTAAAGTGCCTCTAGTCAGGTAACATCAAATTGAGTAGCACAATTCGTGCATGACATTTTCAGTAAATATTGAATCAATGAAAAACAACTGAGATGCGCATTATCCAAACGTTTCATTATACGCACTTCTCTTAAAGTCACCTTCTCAGTATTAAGAAGGGTTTTTATTAAAGGAGAAACTTTGCGTTTACTGAGTACAATGAACTCGGTTAAAGGAACTTTCGAGTTACGAAAGCTAGAATTTCTAACTCGTTTACTCGAGCGAGGCAATCCTAGAGGACTCGCCGCAAATGTTTTAGCCGAAGTAAACTCTCATTATGAAACGAGGCTCTACAAAACAAAAACATCCAGAAATGTTTTGATTTACGTCACGACTTTGAGCCCAGCTACGCTTTACCTAAGAAAGGTTCTTATGGAACATTATAACTGAGACCAATAGACTCGGTCAAATATATTCTGAACCGCCAACTGTCACCTACAGGAAGGATAAGTCTCTTAAAGACCTTCTGGTCAGAGCTAAAGTTCCTTCGCATATTTAACAACAACATTTTGGAGTTATAAACGGTAAGGGTCAAGTGACAATATCACAAAACTTAAGTTGGCAAACTCGTGTTGGATAACTTCAAAAAGTTGGCAAACTCGTTCCTTCACACGGATTTGCCTTGATATTGAGCTCTTTCAGTTGAAAAATGGCTATGGCTCACCAACGAGCATGGGCACCCCAGTTTTTTTCCAGTCATTGTAATCAACTTATCATAAACTTTGCTTGAGGAAAGACTGATCTGATTTCTATTGCTGAAAATTGAATAAATAGCGAAAATAGCAAGTAAACTGTGGTCTTTTCTATTTTGCCCTATGGTAACCATGTCAAGAAATTTGGTTGAAATTTTAATCAAGGATTCGCTTTCTGTCTAAATCAAACTTAAAAAGTTTATTTGTGTCCGATACAACGCATTGACTCCAGTTTAATGCGTGTTCTCATGAGTCTCGGTCACAAAAATTTACAATTATTACTGGGAATGCGTTCTTGTAATAAGCGTTAAATAATGCCAAAGTGGGTCATTTTCAATGCCCCAGTGCTCCTTAATGAGTATGGGCACCCCCTTTTTTATTTCAAAATTGAAGTTCTCATATGATAAATATTCAGTGGGCAAAGTTTGAACGAAAATCTATTGTCAGTTTTATTTCAGGGGAATTACCTTAAAAAGTGTTGACTCGTGTCTCCCATTTTGTGAAGTGTCACGCAAATCAATCACGTGAATAGAGCTCGTTTTGATTGGTTGAAAAGTACCAACACATGTTGGCCAACCGTTCACAGATACGATACGAGTTTACCAACACGAAAAAGTTGGCGAAAAAGTTGGCGAGAATAGAGGCAAGTTCTATTTGTCGCCAACAGTTTGCCAACTTGTTTGCCGACTGTTTTTGTG
>JAHPZR010009598.1:20000-25000 GCA_019787425.1 Platygyra sinensis | reverse complement strand
CAATTTTACAGTGTGCTAGCTATTGCTGACCGACTCGAGCAAAGGCGGGAATGCACTGACCACTTGGGCGGCTGGTGCTTTCTCACGTGACTTCGTAGTGCGCATGATGACGAGGCAGAATTCCACTCTACCTGCTATCTACTCGACCACTTATGATAATTTATTTACTGACAGTTTCCTGCAATGTTAGCCTTCAAGCAGGTTCTCATGGGACACGAGCAAAGATTATAAGCCGCCCAGAGGAGTCTGCGAACAAAGCGAGCTTGCGAAAATTTCATTCTTCGTACCAAGCCCTGCACCGGTTCGCTTTGCCTTATGCGGCTTCAGTTTTTGTTCGTGCCGCAACGCATGATAGCCTGCTCGCAGGCTCACGCAATGTTAACAAATTAACGTCAGTATTTCATGCGTCTATCCTGTTATTGATCATGCCGGAATTTCGTCATAACATTGTCGACTATCGCCTTGTGGATCCACAGCTACTTTGACAATACTATGACGAAATTCATTGTCTATAAACAGGACAGACGAATGAAAAACTGACGTCCATTTATTTTTTTTACGATAACAATCTGTCAAATTGTTCGCTCTCGCTCGTTGCCGCATCGCATAAATTGTAAATTCATGTGTCTGTCCGCTTATTGACGATAAAAATTAGCCAATAAGCGCACGGGAATTTGTGCTGTTATCGTAAAATTTACCATTTACACCATATCAATTAACATAGAAATGTTTCAATGAATTAAATCTTCTTCCATAGTTTGACCTTGTCTGCGAGCGTGGCTCATTTGGATTCATCTCAACTTCAGTTATCTTCCTGGGATTTTTTGTCGGTAGCATTTGCGTGAGTACCATATCTGACAAGTTTGGCAGGAAGTATCCGCTGTTCATCTGTGGGTTCCTTTGTTCCATTTTTAACTTTGTTTCGGTCTTCGCTCCAGCGTTTTGGGTGTTCGCTCTTTTCCGTGCTATCATCGGATTCATGCAAGGTAAGTCCTGTGTTTAGAATTGATAAAGCGGCTCCAGAGAATTGAATGAACCAAGAAACGAAATGCACTGAACCAACGCAATACTCCGAGCTTAAGATGCGGTCGGAGTAAAGCGCTGAAACTAAAGCGAGGAAAAAAGTAACGCGCAAAGGATTGCGGTAACACATACACCGAATGCAAATATGGCGGACCACTCGGTCGTCGCCCGGGACGAGTCGAATGAAAGCGAGGCTAGTTGGGCTTCGATGTTTTGTTTTGACAATGCTTTTCCAGAAAAGTCTTGCTTCGTAGTCGATTTGTTTCGCCCTCCCTACGCGTTTTTGTGTTCCTGAATGCCACCGCAACAGAGTGGAATCTTCCACAGCAGAGAAGGTGTTCTTTTTTTCAGTTTTCTCGTTCGCCTCTGAGGGGAAACCAAAGAGACGGAGGCAAGGAGTTCTGAGGAGTTCACATTCGCCGAAGGAACTGTTTAAGTTCAGGTTGGAATCGATCTTAGAAAATGTGTAAGCGATCGCATTTAGCTCTAAGTTGTTGTCATTTGGCTCAATGCTTTCACTGGTTTCAGTAACGGGGCAGTTGAAGTTCATTCGCTTGGTTATTGCACCGTAGTATTTATATTTACTTCGTGCGATTCCGTGCAATCATGCGAGTGGACGCGAACGCAAATAACTTCTTCCTTTGAGACAGAGGATATCATTCAAGGAGACCTTTTCTTTACCTTGGGGAGGGTATTGGCCATGAAAACCGTGTTGGAACACCACCAGACACCACATTAGCTCGTCATTTAAACGATTTTTCTGAGATCTATCCTGAAACGTAGCAAACAATAGCAAACTTTAGTCCCCGCGGCGATCGTGAACTCCTTTTCTCCGTCTCAACGAATTGCATTGATCCACTATTTTCCCTTAGAGGTTAACGGTGGAAGATTTCTATCCCCTCTCGTCGCATTCAGAAACACAGCAACTCGTAGGCACAGCGAAATAAAACAACAGGTCGACCACAAAGCAAGAGTTTTCTGGCCGGGAAGCATTTTAAAACAAAACATCAAAGCCCAACTAGCCTCGCTTTCATTCGACTCGTCCCGGGCGACGACCGAGTGGTCCGCCATATTTGCATTCGGTGTATAAAGGTTTCTCGTTTTTGATGGAGCAATGCTTCCTCTATTTCGTTTTTAGCTGATGCTACAGTAATGATGTCAAACAAATGTTCAATCATTGGTGAATGATTATAGCTTTTTTTTTGTGACGGAAAATGCTAACATAACAAAAGTAAAAGCCGTTCATCTCAAAAACGAGTCCGGGGATCTCAAATTTTTGTTATCAAATTGTCACCAGCCGGACAAAATTCAACTTTCTGCAAAGTTTGACAAAAAACTTCGAGAGCAGATTCAGAGCTACTTTATATTTCGCAAATTAAAGGGGCTCTGAATAAGAAGCTTCTACTATTTTGTAAAACTTGTAAAAGATTTATATGTTAGTCTTAGTGAATACCGTATTATTTGTATACATTAGTTCTAAGTTATTATTGCAATTTTTATAAATGTAATTCTTAATGTTTAGTATAGTAGGTCCACATCAGCCTTTTGGCTGCCTTTGACACAACCTACTCATCAAATAAAGTATGTATGTATGTAAGTTACATAAAATTTAACTTTCTTTTCACAATTGGAAACCAAAAATGGGGGTCACCGGACTCACTTTCGAGTAAAAACTAAAATTAGGGGTATTTTTTTATCAGCATATACCGTTGCTATGGTAACTTGTAGTGTCAAGAAATTTAACTATAATTTGTTCAGCATTGATTCGAGATTTATTTGCCGATGCAATTATTGCAGAACGTTATCAAGGTAGACCTCAGAAACGTGACGGAAATTTTGCCGTGAGCCACCTTAATTGTCTCCACTCACTTTAGCGGAGGAATTTAGAGAAAGAGGAATTTTTAATTTAGATAACAGCCCTACATTAATGTCAGAGTGTGGTGGACTATTATTACGTCTGTAAAAGTGCTGTTTATAAAATGGGTGAAAATAGACTTAAAGGAGCAGTGTCACGAGCATTTTGCGGTGTTTGCTGTTTTATGCCAATTCTGTGCTAAAATCATTACCTTGAGGCTTTAATCATAAACAAAATGCTTCTGTAAAGCTACGTCGAAGATATCAAATGAATTTTGTCAGAGGGGGCTAACCATATAATAAATTTTTTGAGTTTTTTTTTAACACGTAGTTTCAAAACTCGAAAACATTGGCCAATTTTTTCAAGTTTCAATCCATTTCCGTTCATGCCATCCGTGGCGTCAGGCGACAGGAAACAGTTTCAGTACGTTCAAATAGTCTTCAATAACAAATCTAGATCATTAGTTTTGGAATTCAATTGATGCGAAAGCACCCTCTGGCTTTTTATGAAGTTGCCAAATAGCGTGACAATGCCCCTTTAAACCGTAATCCACAACAATTGTGAGAAAGAAAATTGTACTTTATTCATCGAAAAGCTGCGTACGTTTGAGTTTTTCTTAGATAATTTAACAGTATTGATAGTAGCCGATGCATGGACTTAAGTGTTCTATACATGACCTCTTACGACACCTTGCGACTTAATCTGAAATTTACTTGTGACTGGCGATTTGTTGCACATGTTAATGTTCTCGGTATTTGCTGTCTCGATACCAACCGTAAATTTAACAAGCATGCAGTTTTTCAAATTTTGAATTTTCTTGTTAACAAAGTTTCTCTTTCCTACATATATAATTTTAGTCCTTTCCAATGTTGTCGAAGTAGTTGAATCCAAGGTGGAGGCATTTTAGAGATCTGGATGTAATGGCCACGTGAAATAACGTCGTCATGTAATCTAGTTCGTATTGCTCAGTTGATCATCGGCTTATATCTGAGGAAATATCTTTTAACATAAATTTTTACCCTCTACGTTTCCCGGCGCTCTCATGGTGGTAAAAGAAATTAAATTGGTTGAAATCCTTTCCATAAGAACCAAAGAAACTGATTACATTAACCCATTAAAACTGCATCAAAGCTTTTATCGATGTGCTAAGCTACTCATTTTCCATTCCGTTTAACCGGCTGTAGGTGCTTACACCATTCCGGCATTCGTTTTGGCAACTGAATTATCCGGAGTTCGCCACAGAAGCACCGCGGGAGCCCTAATATGGCTGGGTTTTTCGGCAGCCACCATCAGCTTAGCAGGACTTGCATACCTCATCAGAGATTGGAAACAGTTAACAATGGTCTCTGGAGCTCCGGGAATTTTGTTTGTGGCTTGTTGGTTGTGAGTAACCAGAACCTTCTTTTTGCTGTTTTGAATTACAAACATCTTTTTAGACGTATGAGCTAAAGAAGTAAAATAGCATTGCAGCTGAGGCCAATAAAGACTGAACCGAAAGGTAGAAACGACAGCATTAGCAAGAAGATAAGTAGATATAAAGAACTCCCAGTTTTGTAGTAAGGGACTTTAAACAGATAGAATGCCTTGATAGCCGGCAGCAGGAGAGGATGATTGTGAAGGGTAGGAGAGTCATTCCACATATACTATTTAGCTAACTAACAGACTGACGGACAGATGGACTGAGGGATGACAGGCTGACGGACTCAGTCACGGACCCGACTGACAGACTGTCTGGCTGACGGACGCTCCTTCAGTCCTTCAGTCCAGTCAGTTAGTTTGCCAAACAGTTCTACAAGAACTCTTTCACCCTTGATGATCATCCTTTCCTACCAGCGGCTATCAAGGCATCCTGTTTATTTAGAGCCGCAATCAGCTTAACGAAAGGACGAAATGAATTGACTGACTCACTGAATGCTAACTGACTAATTACCAAGCTAACTAAATTTAAAAAAAGAAATTACATTAAAAAGTTTTTGTTCTAAAACGTGCATATTCTTCTCGTCATTACCCGTTCGTTTACAATTTATTTTCTCACAGCTGTACCCCGGAGTCGATCCGCTGGTACCTAAAGAAAGGACGAGTAGGCGATGCCACGGAGCTGCTGCGCAAAGTCGCCAAGTTT
>JAHPZR010009598.1:5000-15000 GCA_019787425.1 Platygyra sinensis | reverse complement strand
TCTGTTCGTCTCTCGGTCCATCTGTCAGTCAGTTCAGTCAGTTCAGTCAGTCAGTCAGTCAGTCAGTCAGTCAGCCAGTAAGTCAGTCGGTTGGTCAGTAACTCCAGCAGTCAGTCAGTCAGTCAGTCAGTCAGTCAGTCAGTCAGTCAGTCAGTCAGTAACTTCAGCAGTCAGCTAGTCAGTCAGTCAGTCCGCCAAGGTGTTAATCAGTCAGTCCGTCATTCAGTGAGTAAGCGAGTCAGTCAGTGAGTCAGTCGGTGAGTTAGCCTCTAATGCAGGGGTATTTTGGCGAGCGAGCGCATTTTGACTAGCAAGAGACTTGAGGAAAGACGAAAAGGTGTCCTAGGGAGTGGGTGTTAGGCTGAAAGTTAAAGAGAAGCGACCAACATGGCGGCGAATGTACTCGATCACAAGCTAATACCTCTATAATTCGTGAACACACGGACAACGACGAAAACGCTGCGCTGCAAGCTATCAGAGAGTCAGAGAGTCAGTGATTCAGTGAGTGAGTGAGTGAGTCAGTGAGTGAGTCAGTGAGTGAGTCAGTGAGTCAGTGAGTCAGTCAGTCAGTCAGTCAGTTAACTTGTCAGCTAGTTAATTAGTCCGTCAATCACTCGTTGAATTAATTTTTCCCTTTCACTCAGAAATGTTGCGATGGGGACATCGACTGCGGTTGCCCGAATCAGTGCGTTTATTTCCGTGTACGCACCGCTTTTGGTAAGTGATTTTTGAGTTATTTTAAACTGAGTCTTAATACCAATCAAAAGTGCAAATTTAGCCTTTAACCTAACATTGTTTGCCTGCTTGCTTGCGTTTGTAGCCGACATAGCTCGTGCTCTTATTGGCTAGTTATAGGGCATTCCTTCGCAAGGGAGCTAAAAAACCTAACATGGCTTACCAAGAGCTGACTAGATTGCTCAAGGGCGTCTAATTCAATTTAAATTTAATTGTTCAGCTATCGATACAATTCTCGATAAAATAATTCACTTCCTGAATCCATCAGAAGCGATTGTTTACAGTACCAGTGTTCCCAATTTTTCTTTCTTCATTACTTCCTTGCTTTATTCATTTATTCGTTTGTTTGTTTATTAATCTATTCAAGGGCAACCACAAAAACAAGATGTAGAAAATGATCCTCAAGTTTGTTTTGTTAATATTTTGTTTTTTCTGGGGGAGGAGGAAGGGAATAATTTTTCACAAGTTTGTTCCTTAGCGTTAGAGCGGTTTTCATTAAAGTTTCGAAAGCTAAAAGGTTTTGCATCAGCTACGCACACGATTGGCTTAAAGGCGGCGAAATACGAGATACAAAAACCCTCAACTTGTCGCGCAACATTGTTTCGTTGCAAGTTTTCGTCGATGTTTCCCGTTTTTCACCTTGCGTGATCAACTTGACCGGCAACAAAAACATTTGTTACGGGTTGAAGAAATGCGGCGCGCTGATTGGTTGATTTGCTAGTGTACGAGCAGATTTGTTGCGCGACAAGTTGTGAGTTTGATGAAAAACGAGCAACAAGGCCAAAATTTGTTGCTCAAAGTAGACCCGCGCTCTACTTTTCGCAACAACTTCTTTCAACCCGCACCAAATGTTTTTGTTGCGCGACAAGTTGATCACGCAAGGTGAAAAACGGGAAACATCGACAAAAACTTGCAACGAAACAATGTTGCGCGACAAGTTGAGGGTTTTTGTATCTCGTATTTTGCCTCCTTAATAATCTCGCGCCAACTTTTTCATCCAACCAGAAGTAAATTAAAACCAATCGTAACTCGCTCGCACGCATTTTCCCGCGCTTTGCGTCAGCTACATGTAATTACTTTGAGTTTTGATGGGTTCACTGTATTGTCTGTCTCCTTTGTGATTGCCTAGAGTGATTACTTTGAAAACCACTCTATGCTTTATTCAATCAACTGATTAGTCGTTAAGATAGTCTCAAAAGGTCTTTATTCGAGCTGTTCGAATTATTTAATTATTTTAAGTGCACCTAACCCCAAAAATGATTTTATTCGCTTAAATAAATCTTTGCACCTGTTCAAAACGTACTGCGCCCTTTTCAACTAAATCTTGACTTTTTTTTGGGCTGCAAAAGTTACGAAATCTAACCGTCATCTGTTCCACGACAGAGCTAGTAAGGAGCATGAGTCTATTCCCGGGCGGTTTGACGTCACAGACGGATTTGCATGGTAGGTAGTCAAACCGGGAATAGACCCATGCCAGGAGCCCGCCCATGCTCCTTACTAGCTCGGTCGCGGAACAGATGACGGCTAGATTTCGTAACTTTTACAGCCCAACAAAGTCAAGATTTAGTTGAAGAGCGCGCAGTGCGTTTTGAAAAGGTGCAAAGATTTTTTTTAGCGAATAAAATATTTTGGGGTTAGGTGCACTTTAGCTATTTAATCAGTTATTTTGTTCAATTTATTTTGTATCTTATTTGCGACATTATTTATTTTTTACTTCTTTCTTTTCTATGTACAGCTGACCGTTAATCGTTACCTTCCGTTTGGGATAATGGGCGGCCTGTCGCTAGTAACAGCACTTTTGTGCTTGACATTACCAGAAACGCGTAACAAGCCGACCATGGAAGACTTGCATCCCCAACATGAAAAAGACGAGCACATTGAAGCTGAAAAGTCTAATCTTATTGCTAATGAGACGAAAATTTGAGTCTAATATCCAGTACAGATAAAGTCTCGGTCAGTAGCTTATTTTTAGCCTAAGCTAAGCACAAAAATATCTGGGGAGTCTGTTTGCTTAGTAATTAATCTTATTACTAATGAGACGAAAATTTGAGTCTAATATCTAGCGCAGGTAAAGTCTCGGTCAGTAGCTTATTTTTAGCCTAAGCATTATAATGATGCTTGATCTTTCACACGTTTCGTATATTTACAGTTAGTAGTAGTATTTTCACAGCTTCTCCCGGGCGAGTGGGGGGGGGGGGGGGGGGGGGGTTGTTTGGGGAACTTCCATATAAAAATGACTGGGTTGCTCATCATCAGCATCAGCATCATCATCATCATCGTCGTCGTCGTCGTCGTCGTCGTCATCATCACCTTTATTTAAAATATGACGGGAAACACAAATGTGTTGTTTCAGAACAGGTACATCATCATCATCGTTATCATCATCATCATCGTCATCTTTATTTAAAAATATGACAGGAAATACAAATGTGTTGTTTCGGAACTGGTACCTCTCAGGGGTGAACACAATTTCAAGCCACGCCCAGAAAACAGGAACTTGGTACCTGTTAAAGGGCCCTAGTCAACCCCGCCATTTTCGATGCCATCGAAATTATTGATATAGCATGGTGAAGCAAATTCTTATTGTTTTACTGTAAGCTGGTCTCCTGAAGGTATGTTTAATTATCTTGAGTAGTATTACAGTGATTTTTCTTCGTTTCGACAGGATCCGAATAAAACATAATAGCCAAATTCTAGTATGTAAACAAAGGCAAAGGTGTGGCTGACTAGGACCCTTTAGGGGTTCTTAACAAATTTCCCGACGAGTATCCCCGTCCTTTTCATGTGAGAGTATCCCCGGGCAGCTTCAAGTATATCACCTTTTTATCTTGCTCCTTTTTAAAATATTGTGCCTCGTGTTTCCCTATCATTAGGTCGTATGAGAGCATCGAGGAAAAGTTATTTGAGCCGACTTGCATCTTTTTAAAGTCTGTCTGATCCTGTTCCCTTCATGCAAGAGATTCAACTTTTCAACTAACAAAACCAAATTCAAGCCGTCTTGCTTGTCTTTGGAATTCGTGGTTCAATCAAGTGCCCATGCTGTTTGGATAATGTGTATAAGCGCAGAGTTCTCAAAGGTGCAAATTGACTAATTAATAAACGAAAATAAGCAAGGCTGATTAAACTGTATGGGATAATTTCCAATGTTTCGGAAGGCACGGCCTTCCTTCTTCAGGGTGATACAGAGAATGACTCTAGTTAAATGTTGCAAATTTAAATATGGGAAATACAATATAACAAGTGTAAAGATAAATAATAACAAGAGA
Organism: Platygyra sinensis; assembly: GCA_019787425.1. Classification (NCBI taxonomy): domain Eukaryota; kingdom Metazoa; phylum Cnidaria; class Anthozoa; order Scleractinia; family Merulinidae; genus Platygyra; species Platygyra sinensis. The sequence goes on along the minus strand of JAHPZR010009598.1, from coordinate 10,999 downwards.
CTGAGTGACACGGCTAAGTAATAAGCAACGAAAAAAATAACGTAAAAATTTAACTTATAGCTGATTAGATCTTCTACACCAAGAGGCGGTACTTCTATTTTGTCACGGTGGTCCTTTCAAAAATTAATGACAAATTAATGGCATTTTTGTGGAGGGTAGAGAAGGGTTTGCACTAACCTGAGTATCAGGGAAGAAGCGATCCCCCTCCCTTCCCCCCTCCCCTTAGAGGGGGCTGATACTCAGGTTAGGTTTACGCGTGATGCATGCACGATAAAGGCAAAAATGAGTGCGTACCTGATTTTTGAATATCACTTAAAGTTTGCGTGACGTGTAAATATTTTTAAAATTACTAGTGAAACGAGGTCATCAACCCCACCACTACGTCTTCACTTGAGTACCGTTTTCGTATTGTACATGTCTTAGATTTTTAACATTTCAACCGATTTTCCTCCGTAGCTGTTATGAAAATGTGTTTGATTTGCTTGAAACCTAACAGGCAAGTAAAATAAATTTTCATGGTTTTCTTCTTAGACTCGTTTGGCACATAGGCAAAAAGTCTCCCGGTGGGACTTCCTTATAGAAACGACGGGGATTAAAAAAGCGTGTTCCAGGCTCTCGGTCAGTGAAGACGATCGACAAAGCGGCCGTGTGCATGACGAGCGGGGTCTGGAAGAGAAAAGGAAAGGCCTCTTTTCCTTTCGGCCGGATCTCGCTTATCGCTGATCCTGCCGGCGCCGGCCCGCTTTTTTGATCGTTCCCACTGACTGAGAGCCTGGAACAGGCGATTTAACTTAGAAGAGGTCTACAGCGAGAGCTTTATGGAGCCGAAAAAAATATGTCAGGAGATATTTGACAATTAAGGACGGTGCCTACTTTTGTTAGTGCGCACACGTTCTGCGCATCACGCAAGCCATAGTTTAAGCGCGCGCGCGCTGGGGTTGACATTGACGCAATCAACTACGCCACCAAGCACACGACTAAAATTAAAGCAAAATTTTCCTACGGTGACCAAATCAATTTTAATGAACCTGTACTTAAACCTGGGAGACCAGAATAGCAGCATATCGCTAGGCACTAACTTAACGTCTTCCAGCTGAAAATCTAGCTGTTATCTTTCGAAAATTACACTGAAATCCAACTGCAAACATGTACCTGCAGATGGCGTAGTGCGCGCGCAGACACGCAAATGTCTTACTTACTGGGGAGGTGACAGGAAAAAATGTAACGGGCACAGTAAAAGCTTTCAAAAAAGATCAATAACTTTAAAAAACGCGTGGTTACCCCTACATTTTTTGCTGCGAAATGGAAGCGGCAAGACTATTCAACATGTGATTAGTTTCTGGTTGTGAGCAAAAGGTATTTAGACTGTATTTTAGCTGAACCAGAGGAACGCTGTCACAGACGTTAAAAGCGATTTTGCAACGATTTTGTGACTAAAAACGTAACAAAAATGATTTTAATGTTACCATTTGCCATTTAGTTTAAAGATCTTTTTAAATGTGTTTGCCTTTCTGTATGTAAAGTCGAATTCTAAGGAAATCAGTGAAGAAATATAGTTTCCCGCTTTTTTCAGAAAAATGCTGATGTCAGCATTTTTGTTGAGATTCAAGGCTAATTATCTCGAAAAAATGCGTGGCTACCCCTATTTTTCTTTGTGGATTCCAATAGCCCTTGCAAATATCTACTTTTTCCGCGTGGTCCTAACTTTGCGCAAAAACCTTTGTATTTAGTAGGCACCGTCCTTAAAGTGGTACTATGATCAAAAAATCATTTCCTTTTTTCCTTCAGATTTTGAAAGTGTGTTCGCTTAACACCTAACTGGCAAAATTTTGAGCCTTGAGTTTTATCCGAAGGCTGTTTATTTTGAGTGTAAGTTTTGGATTTCACGGTCCGCCATTACTCACATTCAAAACTGACCGACAGGACATCAGAGGGTTGGATCTACAGAAAATGACGTCATTTACTCACTAGCTTAAGATTTCAGCGTGTAAACGCAATTTATTATATATGCAAAACACGGGTTTAAAAGTCTGAAAGACCGAAACTCCCGTGCTGCATATTAATTCAGCCGTGTACACACGCTTTGCATTCTTAAACTAGTGAGTCTTTGACGTCATTTTCTCCTCGACCCAGCTCTCTTAAGATTTTAAAGTTAGTAATGGCGGGCCATAAATAAGAAAATTCCAGTTAAAATAAACAGGTGCCTTTTTAAAATCAGAACTTAAAACTTGGGTCAGTTAGTGTTTAGTTAACATAGTTTTGAAATCCAAAAGAAAAAAAGAATTGTTTTTTTGGTCGCAGTACCACTTTAAGTGAATTTTAATTTTGTCTCATTTACAATCGTCTTTATCGCCATTAAAATTATTCTAGTGTCAGTTTATGTGTTGTTTTAGAATGAGTACCTCTAAATTTCTGACGAGCACCCCCACCCATTCTCTTTTATATGGGAGCTCCCCCCGGGCTAAAAGCAAATTGGTGATTCGAAGTCAAAACTCGAGACAGCGTACTTCCTAATTAGTTTTTTAAATGTATTTATTTTCATCAATTCCCAGTGAGCGCCTGTTAATATAGCTTAGACAGCTTGGCAGTTAGGTCTTAGACATAAGCCTGGATTTGAAGGCTCAGAAGATTCCAAGACAGAGAGGAGAAACAGACCGAATATTTGTCGACATAAATGACTTTGTTAAAGATTGAATTAACCTGTCTTTCATTTGACGGGATTAATTGAATGAGATGGGGGCTTTACTGCTCTGTCGCCTTAGGAAAGCATTCGGCAAGAGAGACGGTATAATTTAAACTTTGCTTAAAGAAAACGTTTAGGATACTATCTTCGAATATAAATTGTCATTTCCTAAAAGTTTATACTTTTCAAGAAATAAGACGAATTTTGCCTCGTTAATTACGCATAAATTATACGAAAATTAGCCAAATTCTACTCGCTAATATTAAAACACTTTGGAATGATGGGAAAAAACAAACAACTGTTATTATCATTCGATGCAGTTTTTTCTTCTCTTCCATTGGCCGACAGCCCACCACGTGACCTGCAAATAACTGCCTACAAATAATGGTCTGCTCATGCGTAGTACCGTCTAAACGTGTTTTGCTGCAAATAATATTCTGCTCATGCGTAATAGGAACCACGTTCTCGAGAGAAAAATGGCTGATCGCTTGCCTGAGCTGTCAGGAAGTGATTAAAATATGAAAACAAACTTGGGGATCGAATGATAAAACAATTATTGAACTCGGTCGTCGCACACTATCATGATTTGTCAGTGTCTTGCCGATCAATTATTTCGGCTTCGGCAGATAATTGGTCAGCTCGCCACTGACAAATTACGATATTTTGCTCGACCTCGTCCGATAATTGTTAAATATTATGCAAATTTGACAAGAGCCCAACTCGAACTTTCGTTTCTTGTAGCGCAAACACTGATTGTCGGATTTTTTATTTATTACGAGCCACCCTTTCCAACAATGTTCATTTCGACTTAAATCAGACCTATCAAGGTGCATTTTTAGCTTCTGGAAATATTTCTTGTTTTTTGAGCTTTCACTAAACAAGATGGCAATTCTTCTAAGAAAACTGCAACCTTTGAAACAACTGCGAAAACTTTTAGAGCCATTAGTAGAAAGTGGAAAAGTTGCCGGCTCTTTTTCGAGGGTATTTGTTTTTCGTTAAAGTTGCTAAGCGAGCAGAATTTGTCATAGTTTATTTCCATTTTTGCGAATTTTTCAAAAACTACAAATTTTAATAAAGTGTGGACAATGGTGTCTTCGAAGATAGTTCTCGTTCCCAGGGCCTTTTCCCTGGCTTGAGGGCGGGGCGGGAAAAGGCCCTGGAATCGGCTGGTCACGTGCCCACCTTACACCCGGAAATCCTGGGTGTAATAAATTAGCGAGTTTACATAATCAAAAGTGCCAAAATCGAGATTGCGGAGAAACTGCGGAGAAAGTGCCTGTGCTTTTCGACTTGGATCTGCTTTTAAACCGGTTGAAACTTTGCTTCGTTTTGTTCAGTTAAAGCCACTTCAAGTGAAATGTTTTGAATATTCGGCGAATATTCACCGAAAGGCAAAGATATTGTTGCCGTTCTACCGACTGGCTTTGTAAATCTCTGCTGTTTCATCGTCTACCGGATTTCTTGCCTGTCAAGGCGGACAATAATATTTTGTAAAATACACGAATTCTACGGTTCGTGACATTTATACTTTTGCCGTTTTCTGTTTGGTCACTCGACCATTTTGTCCCTTCACTCGTGTTTGCCTTCGTAAGTTTTTCATCGGAGCCGCCATGGCTTTACTTCGAGAAAGCTATACGCTTTTCTAGAGAAATTTTTATCTTTCTTTCCTTTGATCGCTCTGCTACCACAGGATTCAAATGCAGCTCTTTACACGCAAGTCTAGCCCTGTTGACTGTTTTGCGTGTTGTATATGCCATTGTTCGGCTTAATTTCATGTTTCATGTTACACTTCTTACACTTCTCTGATTGACTTATTTAATTGATTCATCAAAAGTGCTAAAAGTGGGCGGCAAGCAAAAACCATACCAAATGGGGCAGGCGGGAATTTCACTAGCGGCTTCGCTGCTCGCGAATTCCTTCGCCCGCAACGGAATATGGCGGCCCGCTCGCTCACGCATCCCGCCAGCTACGCAGGCTAGCATGTTGCCTTCTTTACATTTGGGTGAAATTAACAGTGGCATTCACATGTACCAGTTTACCTTTGAACCTTTACGCTTCTGTTTACGAGTGTGGTTGTGGTTTCGGATTTGAACAAAAATTTGGGCGGATCGACGAAAAAAACCATGGATCGGCGGATCTGCATACCCCTATTCACCCCACTCCTCAAGTCAGTAGCATCAACATTATTGTCACTGTTTACAGACGGTCCACTTTCCAAGTTGAGAGTCACTATACCACGTCTCGTCTGCTCAGCAAAGTTAAGCCCTGTCAGGCGGGATTCGCATCTGGATGGGTGACCAAACACGAATACCCCGTGTTGTATTAACTTCTTTTTTTTTGCTTCCTTCCCTTTCGAAGGCGATGTCAAAGACCGCAGAACTCCCAGCCTCGTGTGATGTCGTTTCTTCTATTTCTTTGTTCCTCATTTCGCCATGTCCGCCATTCACGAGTATTTATTTACAACATCGTATAAACAGCGGAACACGTCGTTCGAATTCTTCTCAATTCTCTTGACTTTTGATCGTCTAAAACAATAACTTATATCTTATCGCTATCCCTAGTTCCGTTAAGACCACGCTGTCACCACTACAATCCACGCTATGACATTCCGCACTAAATTCCGCCATGTTTGTTTTGACCTACGTCCCCCCAAATAATCCCATAAGCGCTTGCGGCGCAACTTCGTCCCCAGGCTATCACTCTTTTCCAAAGTGAGCTATTTATTACACCAGAAGCTTATCACTTAAGTGATAAGCTTCTGATTACACCCAGGATTTCAGGATGTAAGGTGGGCACGTCACCAGCCGATGCCAGGGCCTTTTTCCGCTCCGCCCTCAAAAAGGCCCTGGGAAAGAGGTTGTTCAAATAGCAGTGTTATTAAGGCAAAGTGTCAACATTTTCAGCCGCGCCGAATTCTCGACATCTTTGGGTAATGACTCTTGAAACCTCGGCTTAAGCCACAAGACTGCTCGGGAAACTTTCAGGTCAACCTATAATGTTTGAGAAATCTATTCTACTTCAATATCTTACTGAGTGAACCGCTTGTTGTATGTTATTTTTAAGATACTCTACTGAGCATAAATAAGTTTGGTTTTAACAGGACTGATTTTCATTAGGCGCATAAAAGAATATGCAGATTTTTAGAAGGTGCTAAGTAACGCATTCTGTTTCGTCTGCATATGATGGCAGCTAATGCTTATTAGGCTTAAGCAACGAGACATTCGCGGCACATTGTTTCTTCGTGTATCTAGCGTATTAACGTTACTCTAACCATACCTTGCATGGCTACATGTCTCAGGTGTGAGCCATGTAATCC
>JAHPZR010009597.1:20000-30291 GCA_019787425.1 Platygyra sinensis | reverse complement strand
ACGATGGATCAAAGATTGAGCATTTGTGTGATAGTGTTTTTGTAAGATCATATGACTAAGAGAGGCAATATAGAGTGTGTTCACATGACGTCACGGGGGCCATGTTGTAGGAGTAAACAAAGAAACGGCGGCCATGTTGGAGAGTGAAATATTCTTTTGGCAATTGAACTCTATTTTTATGCAAATTCCTCCTTTTGTTTCAATATGCAAATATGGCTTCTGGTCACATGAGCGAACACACTGTATTGATCCATTAAAGTACAAGTGATGAAAAAAGCAGTGGGACTTTTAAAACAAAGGAACGTCGGGCTGGACTGGTAAGAGTTCCTTTGTTTTGAAAGTCCCACTGCGTTATTTGTGTCCCAGCATAATTTATTCCGTACCACGTGACAGGATCGTGCAAAGGGCCTTTTGCTATCGGTAAAACAATCAAGGTAAAAGCATCTTGTTATATCGTTATTTATGAGAATGTAAATGTTAATACATACGCGGCATCTTTTGCTGTCTGTTGTAGAGGTTCAATGAAGTCCTCTGAGGACCATGCGGGCTCTTTCTGTACAATGTCGATTACTACCGGTATTGGATAGAGTTCGTCGCACACCTGACGTGAAAGACAGACAGTAATTTGACTATCTACTTATAATTTTCCGTCATAATTTCAGTTGAAGACATGTAGTAAAATCATCGTGCAAGCTTGAAACGGTCAAGTCACACGATGCAACCTAACAATAAGAATGTGAAAATATGAAAATTCTCTCAAATTTAACTTACATGAGCTTTTAGGCGAGTGTAATTTGAAAGGATTCCAAATATCACACAGTGTAATGTATTCGGAGCTTTCATAAGATTACTTATTATAAGACTGAGAAAACTGCGAAGGCGTGCGCGTTAATTTGCACTGCAGTACGACTTTAAAAATAAAGATAAATAGGTCTGCTCTCACCCAAGCACAATGAAGTTATGTTTCTTATTAAATCCATTTTGAAATCACTGATTATACTTGCAATGTGATTGGCTCTCAGCTGTGCGATTTATTCACGAATCGCGCAATCTTCTTCTTTAAATCGCGTCTTTTTCTCAGCCAATGAGAATGGGACAGTAAAACAAAACAACGAATCAGTCACATTGCAGGAAAATGAAAGACAAAAAAACCATTGTTTGGCAAATTTGGCAACTTGGTTCAAAAAATATAAATTTTATATTAGTACAGTCCACAATCTTGTAGTTCTTCTGTTTATACACTGTAGGCTATTAATTGTGCGATTTCAAAATGGATCTAATAAAGTGGTAATTGAACTTCGGGTCGTGCAAGTGTGGCCTGAAATCATACTTGTGATTTCAAATCGAACTCGCGCTGCGCGCTCGTTCGATTTTGAAATCATGCATATGATTTCAGACCTAATAATATACAAGCAACAATTTCTGCATTCTGATTGGCCGAGAACATGTCAATTAATCCCAAATCAGTGCAAAAAAGTGTAATTGAGTGCAAAAAAGTGTAATTGAGTTTGAAAATGATTGACAGCTCTTACTTTGAGCACAGACAAACAAAATGGCGGACAAAAATTAAACGAAGATTGAAACTCTTTACCTTCATTTCAATACAATTACCTCATAACGAAGCAAAGTGCAAAGCTCAACAACAATTACTAAACTAGTAAAAGTGAAGTAGATATACACTAAATCCACGAGGTCAAAAACTTTAACATAAACTACAGCTTGAGTAAGACTTAAATGGAAATATGCCGGCGTCGATCACGACTGCATTACAAAATACCAGTTGAAAAAGTAAATTTAAAAATTCTTGAGCACCACGAAATAAAACGCGAAGAAGGACCCAACAAGACGTCCTAAGAACCTGCCACATCTTACTTTTTAAGACAAAAAGTGCAAGCATTCTACTTTTGTGAAAGAACTGAAACGGCGAGCTTACAGATTAGAAAGGTCGTTCCCTAACAAAACCCGGTAAATGCTTCAGAAGGCAAATCTAACCTGTACAACGTCTAATGAAGAAGCTTAAGTCAGGCAGCAACCAGGAGAGGTTAAAAAAATGTCCTTCAGAGCTAAGATATTCCGTTTCTTGGTAGATTTTAGCTTCGTTTCTCGGTATTTTGGTCAAAGTAACTTGTACCACGACCAGGTTCGATAGTTTCTTGCACACAGTTTCTCAACCACTCAAAAAACATTTGGCAAGAAAGCCGCATCAAAACCGCAGGGAGTTCTTCCTCTGCTTTGTGGTCAAGTTCTTCAATTCAACTGTGAGTAAAGACTGCTTTTCACTGTAAAAAGAAACTGCGCAGTTTTCATGCATGACTTGGTGAGAGTGAATGAATTTTTACGCTTGAATTCACCAGTCAAATTTTCATCCAATAAAGTTGACGTAGCTTGTTGCCTCCATTTGTCACGCAAAATACTGAAGCGTAACAGAAATTGTCACTTGTATATTATTAACAAGTAATCAAAGATTTTTCTCGTGCAATTTGGAATAAATAAGCACTCGCAAATTTTCGAATACTACAAATTGCACTCGCCCTACGGGCTCGTACAATTTTTTGTAATCCTTGAAAAAGTTACTCGTGCTTATTTATTCCAAATTGCACTCGAAATCATTTGATTACCTATACTAATAATATACATGAACAGGAGTCCATCATGGGCTCCTGACATGAAAAAATTACTCGATTTTGATTGGCTGAGAACAGTGCAGTTTTTCCTTAACACAGTGCAGAAAAGAGGTAATTGAATGCAAAAAAAGGTAATAAAGCAAGCATTCTGATTGGTCAATGAACAAAGAAGTTCACAGATAGCCAATCAAATCTTTTGTTTTCAAATCAAGCGCGCGCCCTGGATGGCGCAATTATGGCGCAATTTTTTTCCTGATTGCGTGATAATTAAAATCACCTGAGGTTAAGCGCGCGCACAAAACTGAGAAGAGAGTTCAGAGTCCGTAAAGTTCAAAACATCCTTCACGCAAATTTTTTTATGTTTATATTATTAATAGGTAATCATACGGTTTTTCTCATTCAATTTGGAATAGGCGCTTTGCAGCTTGGGTCACGCGACCAAATTTTTTCCTAGAAAATTTTTATATTATGGGCTATAACTTAAACAATGCCAGAAATGGAAAGAGAGCATCGAAAATACCAAAATGGCCAAGTTTGAGCCCCATGGAATGAAAGAGTAAGTTTATACGACAGTTTGAATTTTCGGAAAATTTAGAAGTTTTGTATGGGAAATGTTGCTGGAGAGCAAGGTCTTACAAATCTTCTAATTCTTTTAAAACTTCAGACTGTCATAAAATATCATCTATTAATGATGGGGGCCTCAAATTTGGCCATTTTGATACTCTCGACATGCTTTTTCCATTTCTGGCATTTGTTAAGCTATAGCCCATAATTTTATGAAAAGTAAGTCACGTGATGGCTTAGCTGCAAAGGGCCTATTAATTTGCACTTGTGAGTTTTTCAAAAAGCGAAATTGCACTCGCCGAAGCGGCTCGTGCAATTTCAGCTTTTTGAAAAACTCCGTGCAAATTAATTCCAAATTGAACGAGAAAAACCGTATTATTACCTATACAAATTGCACTCCACTCAGTTCAATTACCCGTTATAAATCATGCAATAATTAAGGAGGGTTACTTGATGTAAGGTACGAGGGGCGCGGAAGGGCGGCTGTTTTCGCAGGATACCTTATTACATGAAATTTTTGCGACACGTTAATTTTGCGGTTTTGAGGTGCGCCAGAGGGCCATTGATACGCGTGCGCGCGTGGTCGTCTGGAGATTTTATGACGCCACAAAGAAGCCAATGAAGAAAAACGATTATTTTTCTCGTGTTTCTTTCAGTGAATTTTTTTGAAATTTTGCACACTTCAGACTTAAAATGCCTACTTTACTATATCATTTTAACTACATTTTATATAGGAATATAGGGATTTCCCTTGTTTGAGTGCGAGATTTTTTCGATGATCTATCAGAGAAACTTTTCATATTTTCAAATTAAAAAATACTGTTCGAAATCATTTTCACCAGCCTGTCGAGTTTGAAAAATTTAACCGAGCATAACTTTATAAAGGGAAGCAAATAGTGGGAAAACAGAAAAAAATCGTTATCTTTACACTTGGTTTTTACCATGGAAACAATCTGCGATACACTGGTTTGGTAGCTAAAAGGTAAAGTCTGCAGTCGGGCCAAGTTGCCCATCAGGCCGGAGCTTATCTCGGTTTCTGTAACATGAAGCGACTAGGAGTATTTCTACTCCCCCCTGGATGGGATGCGAGTCCATCATCGCAGGGTTACCCCAGCATTAAATTCGCCGGTACCCATTTAAACACCTGGGTGGAGAGAGGCACCGTGAGAGTAAAAGTTTCTTGCCCAAGAACACAACACAATGTCCCCGGCCACTGGTTTGAACGAAAAATAAATCCCTGGGCCGGGTTGTTCAGAGCCGGATTAAGCTAACCCAGGGTTAGCGAGAATTTTGATTTCAGTTTTGCAACTTTTTGGTTAGGTAACCTGTTTATATTGTTTGCCCTTCAGTTTTGAGCTGTAGTAATCTCAAACTACACCAAACGTTACAGGTGAAAAACATTTTTAAACAAGACAAAATAATGCCTAAGTTGACGTTTAATCCTGGGTTAACGTTAACCGGCTTTCGAACAACCCGGTCCTGGGGCCTGTGTCTCGAAAGCCCCGGAAACTTTTCGGGCCCGTAAAACCATAGCAAAATCTTGAACCTTACGATTACGGAGCAGTTTTATTCACAGAGGTTCTGTTCATACAAGAAGTTTCAGGCGTATACACGTCTCCGTTTTTAGATGCAGATGAACTAAAAATGGCTTTACGGGCCCAAAAAGTTTCCGGGGCTTTCGAGAAACGGGCCCCTGGTGTGTTGCTAATTTTCACTGCGAATGCCAGGAACTTAAGTTCAATCAAATAGATCATTTTTGGTCCTTTATTTTTTCTTTAGGTGTAGATACTGTAGGGAGCCACGATAACACCCGAAATTCGCGAAATTAGCGTGTCGCGAAAATTTCATGTAACAAGGTAGATTTATGTAATGGATCCGGGAAAATACCAAATATTCATATAGAGACTCAAAAAAAGAGGGAATGTTCCATTCTCTCTTAGAACACCTACCTGAAAACTAAAAACTATATACTGAATTTATTGACTGAAACTTTCTGAAACTCTTTATTAATAATTCATCAAGTTTAAAAAGAGAACGCGAATAGTGAAATTGTAAAAATCTCTACTAATTGAGATCAGATATCACGGTTATGGCTTCCATTGTTTAAACTTGCTTAATTATTAACATGTCCGAGAAAGATCAATTGCAACACTGCGATGCTTAGAATGTTCGAATTTTGCTTTCAGAAGTTTTATTTGAGAAAAAATTAATTAATAGATAAAAAATGTTCTGAGAGCAGTAGTTTTCGTCAGCCGGCACAGGTATTTACTTTTTGGATTATGCCATTTAATTTCCACGTGACCATAAATCAACCAATTAGAGCAGGCGTTAGATGCAACTAAAACTCAAGCCAGGTAACCAATTTTTTTTTGTCTGATATTAGGGCGCTTCGATGAAGTTGCATAAATCTACTTTCGCCACTACATGCCACTCGATCAATATTAACACAGAAAAAAAAGTTGAATAACCTCATCTTACCGCATGTTGATAAGCCAACATGAAAACCATGAAACTCGAGATGAACCTCATCTTTCAAGCACCTGAAAATACATATGAAAATTACGTTTAACCAAACGAATGTGGACAGCAATACTGGAATATATAGTGTTAAAGAGAATTAAGACATGTCCGAGGTTTGTCGGGATCAACATGCGAACAAAATGACACATGCTCATTTTTCAGCAAAATGTAGATTTCCCGGGAATCTCCAATTTTGTGGTCATGATCCCAATTATACAGGTGTTTGTACTCTGTTGTTAGAACAACAGAGTTATTCAAATGCCGTTAACTGCAAAAAATGGTAAACAGCATTTCAATAAAATGTTTGAGTTCTGCCTGGAGTACAGGTTGTAAAGGTGCGACACTTAATGTCTCAGGGATTTCCTTTATTATGCAATCTTACGTAAGCGAGGACGAGCTATTCAGATGCTGTCGGCTACAATTAATTCAAATATGGTAGGTAGCATTTCAGTAAAATGGTTCAGTTCTGCCTGCAACCATACCAGACCATGACTGTCAGTCTGTCATACCAGAGATAAAATAACTTACATTCGTGAGCAAAGTTTAAGAAACAACAAACTCAGTCATACGTGGGTTGAGTTTGTCAGTTTTGGTTCTTGTCTTGCTCCGAAGGTTTTTTTCCTGAGTTTTTCAGTTTTCCTCCCTCTTCAAAAAACAACATCGCCAAATTCCAATTCAACCAGGATAGAGACGGGACCTGCATTAAAATCATCTATAGATGATGTTGCCTCCTACGCAGACGTTCTTAGAAACGCGTGTTGAGCCTGATGATTTGGCTTCCTTTCTAAAAATATTGTAATTTACGTTTTGCTATAAAGATCTCGGTTAGCGCCGGCAGAGCACCTTTCGCTCAATGTGGAGCTTAATTAATTCTAAACCAGAGCCAAAGAACAAACTGGCTTGGGCGATTGGGTCATTTCGTAATTTTGATCTTACAGGATCGGATTGTAAGAAAGCGTAAGCTTTCTTGAAAATTTTCTAAAAACCTGAGCCTGTTTTCTATTTATAATTACCAGTTTCATTGAAGCTCTGAGAAATTTGAAAATAATTTTGAGGTCGAGTACACGGCTGCTTCGAACAAAAGATAAAAAATGGCTAAAAAAGACCCCAATAGAACATTGAACTTTGTATTACTGTTGGGCTTACGCATCCCACCATTTTAAAGGCTTCATCAAAAGCATTCTTTAGAATTTAGAGGACCTCACAAAAATCGTAAAATGCGTCGAAGAAGCAGCCAGAAATAATCAAAAGTTACTTTTTTTCTTGATTCTTACGATTCGTGATGTGACCACGCAATATTTATGATTTGAAACAACGTTAGTAAAACGCAATCTGGAACAGTCGGGCGTAGTGTTATAGATAAAGGAGGTTAGCTTTGATGGCTGACAGCTATTAAGGCGCCGTCCTCAATACGGCGGTGTAATTTTCAAACGGTGGTTTCACTCCGTAAACGCATCAAATGTTTACCGCCCACACAAGGCTGGTAAAAACGCAAAAATCACGGGCCATTTTGAATTTTTGTTTGAGGAACAGTCGGTCAGTCAAATCACATGATTATCACGATTATATCGTTGTCCTAAATCCCAGTTTTCAAGACGTTTTTTGTCCACAAGAAAACGCAGGGTCAGCGTTTTCAAATTCCTTCGGTTTGAAGAGCGTTTTCTACAAGCTTCGTTTTCGTGACGGCGGATTAGTGTGGACGGTAGGCCTAACCGTAAAAACAAAGCTCAAATTCCTCCAGGCGGAGTGTGAAAGCTCCCTAAAATAATAAAACCTTCCCGTTTCGTTAATAAGGCCATTAAAAAGTTAAATTCAGTTTCCTTAAGATCGTTAAAAGAATGTCTACGCAAGCTACCAATTTGTTCGAGTGAAAGTGTAACAAATTTGTGCGATTAAAACTGAAATTAATTTGTTTTCAACACTTGGAAAAAATACGTTCAATAAGACCTCATCGAGGTTCCAATAAATTGAGTGCAAGGGTGGAATGCTTAAAAGTCAAAGAACGCGTGCTTTAACTGGATAATGAGCAAAAACAGTATTAACGTTATTTTTAACGAAAGCTGTTGAAATAAGATCGGAGACCCTTTAACGAGCGGCTAAACTTAGGTGAGTTTACGACTGCCATTGATCAGTTTCCCTTGTAATCTAGAGGGATGTTGCATATTTTGATCGGAAGATTTTGTGTGAAGTTTTAACACGGTTTCTCAAGGCTTGAGTTTTATTTCTACCTAGCTTATTCTCATTCAAAAATCCGACAAACTCAAATACGATTATGATTATAAGGCTGCTTGAATCGAATGAAATATTGTAAAATACAAAACACAGTGTTAGAAAGAAAAACCCAATAGATTTTATCAAAATATTTTACAACTAGAAGTATGATTGGCATTATGTTTCAGATGTCTTCTCCTGGGAGCACAGCTCAAATTAATTGGTTAACTTGACAATATTTAAGTGTTTACACTCAATCCTTTTGAAAATATTTATACTGCCGCATGTCACTATAAGCATGTTGAAAACTCACCTACCTCTAAGGTGCCAAATGCTACAACCGGGAGGGCTGCCCTCGAATACTTGTTTCCAGAACAAAATTGCAATTTCAACTGGTCAAGCCAAGGTCTTTGAAATGTTATTTAGGTAATTTTCCTAGGGTAGTGGTTAAAGTTTTATATGATGGTTAACTGGTTTTTTAGGGCAAAGTTGAAACAGATAATCTCGCCACAAGTTGGCGACCTTAATTGAAATGTAAAACTCATTATTCCTCATCCTTGGAGGGCTTTGTTCTAAGAGCAGGTACGAACGAACGGAGTACACAGTGAGTTTTATTATCTTATTGCTGAAAAATGATCCCCACGCACTGATGGTATCGTTACGTAGTATCTCCTAAGCTTGTTAACCGAGTTTGAAGTTTGCACTGTAAGGGGTTAAAGACCAGCTTTTATCCGCTTCAATGGAAAATAAAAAAACAAGGATAAGCGCCTTATAGTTCGGACGGAGGAGAAGAGGCTAACGAGACATTTATTATTTCTCTACTGTGTGTCTGACAGGTTCGGGAACCGCTCTGAAATCACGCTGAGCGACTCACTGAAATGACTAACGTACGTCTTTTCAAAAGCAAAACGAACAGACCCATTCGAAGTCGTTGTTTAGTCGCTTGCACGTTACCCTGCGAGCAGAGGTCTCTTCGATCTTCCTAGATCAGTCGGGGGTACTTGCACGTCAGTTTTAAGGTATCATGGTTGGTGGATTTTTATGAAAAATGCGAAATTTTTTTTTCGCTTTTCAAATTGAGAAGACTGAGAAAAATAATTTGCAAAAAGAATGGAGAAAAAGTTTTCCTACTTTTTACGATAAAGAGAAAAACTATTTCTGAATCTCATTCGGCGCGTTGACAGCTCCAATTACAATTTACCGCTAGTTGTCCCATGTAATGCGAATTGCGATGTGATATTTTAGTTGCGCACGCGAACTGTTCTCGATCTGGTTGTTGTATCGCAAGTTAGCTTTCATTCTTGTCAAATGTCAGGACGAAAACCCGACGAAGCCGAAGAGGCGAAAATTTGCTGGAACCAGCAGGTTCAGCGTCGAACAAGATCTCTGGATCCTGATCTGTGCGACTGTGGGTTGCGTTGTTTTAAACTAAAGCTAAACTAAGAAGAAGAGCTCCGATAATTCACGCTCGGAAGCGAACCAGTTTAAGCAAAGCAGTGCTTCTGGGTATTTCTTTTCATATCACTGCAACAATAACTTTTTAGGAAATTTTAAAAATATGATTGTATTCTATAACTATTAAGCTTTCAGAAAATGTGTAGGTTGATGAGGTTTCCTTTCAAAGCACGTACCATGACACCTTAACACATGCCGTCGACATTTTAAGAGAAATAAGGGGTTTTTACACGTTCAGTTGTTACTCGCCGTAAGAAAAACCGGCAATAAATCGCGTGACATTTTAGCGCGACAAAGAAACAGCTTCACATTTTAGCGAGCCATGCGGTAAAACAGAGAGTTTTCACATGACGTTAGTAACAGCAGCGATAATGGAGTTCCAAAACACTGAAACGACGGTCATGTTAGTGTACCAAAACCTATTTTGTGCGAGTTGAACTCTTTTCTCATGTAAACAATTTTTTTTGTTCCAATACATGTGCATGTGTTCTGGGCACGTCAGTGAATGAAAACGCTCTATACGTGTACTAAATTGACCAATCACAGCGCACGAAGTAACGGAGTGTTTTAATAATACAATTTTAATTAAGAACAAGAAGCCACTCTAGGTCTAACTTTTTAAAGCTCTTTATAGGGAAAGAATTTGGACCACTCATTCCAGCAAGATATCTTGTAATTAAATCGGTCAGATATTTGAAAAGTTATCCATGATAGCAGAGGAACAGTTCCATTCATCCAACATGTTGAAATAGTGATTATAATTTGTCCAACATAGTTTAAAATACAATGTGCAAACTTTAGAGACCAGTTGATCCAGGTTTTGGCGTTTACGCGCTTCAGTTTATTAGCCGATTGCCATAGGCAAATTAGAGTAGTTTTTAGAGTACAGTCGACTCACGAAAGTCAACCCTCGTTAA
>JAHPZR010009597.1:10000-12500 GCA_019787425.1 Platygyra sinensis | reverse complement strand
ATTCTAAATGTTCAAGTTAAGTAAGCAATCCTGGACTGTGATCCTGCTGATTTGAGTTGAATCAATATTGATATAATAAGCTTAGCATAGAAAATGAATAATACAAAAGTAGATAGCGAAATACAAAAGCGAACAGAGACACAACGAAAGAAGTTTTTTAAATTTGCGGTGGTAAATTTCGGTTGGACAAACCAGCCCTTGGTTCTATACAGAACTATAGTTTAAAGTTTATTCCTCGTAGATTTAACCTTCTATTGAAGACGACCTCTTCAGAGAATTATATCAGTAATTAATAATGGTAATTGAACTGAGTGGAGTGCAATTTGGTCTGAAATCATACGCGTGATTTCAAAATCGAACGAGCGCGCAGCGCGAGTTCGATTTGAAATCACAAGTATGATTTCAGACCAAAATTGCACGACACGAAGTTCAATTACCACTTTATTAAATCCATTTTGAAATCGCACAATTTTATGGCCTTAAATTTCAGATTTTGACGCATTGTTTGAAGCCGAGCCGCGGAGGTTTGTTAGAAATAGCGGAAACGGAAATGCTTTGACATTCATTTAGTATGCAAAACGATGTCATGTGACGAAATCTCATTCAAGCATAACAAACAAACAAGTAGTTCTGAAGTGAGAACGAAAATAGTCTCTTTCACGCATCAAAGTTCGATTTTCTTCGCCTGAATCAATGATGGAAGACCTTCCTTTCTTTTGTGGTTGAGGCTGAGACTTCTCGTTGTCCGACTTTAGAGAAGGAATTTGAGGGTGCAACCGGTGTAATTCTGCGATGGATAATTTTCTTTTGAGTTGTGAAACTCCCTCGACTGCACGATGCCCAGCTGTGGATAGTTTTCTGTTTTAAATACCGTTCAAAGGCACTCTGCATGATTTTACGGGATCCAGGCTCTTTAGTATCTCTGCTTCTTTTTGGGACCTTGTCAAGTTCGTGCGGCGCCGTTTGTTTCAAGATATATTTTTCAAGATGGCGTTCTTTTTGTGGAGCGGGTCGAAAGACTACGTATGGTTATTCACAGCGATAGAGTTGAGCTCTTGTATTGCTTCGTTTGAAACTACCGCGAACCTGGAAACATGTACCTTCTTGAGATGGCTATGAATTTGTTGTTGTGTGGTTTTCGTTCGTTTATGTTTTGCTGAACTCGGTATCACACGAATCTTGAGCAGATGTTGAAGAAACAATGCCAAAATATTCGTCAAAATGGACACTGAATGTTGGAAACGTCTTGTAAAGAAGGTCTTCAGCCTGAAGGAGCTCGTAATCATTATTCAGAAACTGTAATTAATTAAATTCGTCAATTGTCTTGAAAAAGAAAAGACAACAATAACAAAGTTTTGCCCTGTAGTTGCAAAATTCGCAACATAGGGGCTTTTTGTCATTCATTTTCCTAAAATTTTATTGGTTACATCAAACTAACCTTGAAATCTGATTGGTTGTTTTGTTTTACTGTCCCATTCTCATTGGCTGAGAAAAAGGTGCGATTTAGAGCAAAAAATAGTGCGATTCGTGAATAAATCGCACTCCTGAGAGCCAATCAGATTGCAAGTATAACCAGTGATTTCAAAATGGATTTAATAAATAACGTAACTCAGTAACAATACTAATAACAACACAGCTGTTTTACATATATTAACATGTAAAATCATCTTGATAAACATTTAATATATAGCGGTGTCTCACAAGGACTGGGAAGTACCGAATTGACGAATTTGATTGGCTGAAATCAATATTGACAGCGGCCTAGATCTTCCCATCTAGACCGGCATCTAGACCGGGAAAGTTTTGCGGTGAAATATTTTGCAAACTTAAATGCAAGCATATGGACTATTTTCTTTGAACAATATTTATTTATAGAAGTGCCAAAAAGCCTGTCGAGAAAAGAAAAGAAAAGAGGTCGAGCAGACTTTGGGAGAATAAAGTTCTGCTCATCGCCGTTCGCAAACAAAATGTCGGCTAGTAAAGGAATTTAATTTTTCTTGTTTGTTATATTATAAACGTCTTATTAACCGAGCTTAGTCGGTCTGTATGGGGGAATCTTGACCGAGGTCGTGAATACAACATACCCAACGCAGTGAGGTCTGGACGCATGACCGAGGTTAGGATTGTTCCATACAGACCCACTAAGCTCGGTTAATAAGTGGAGGTTCTTGTTTAACTCAAGGAATGGTCAAGTGCCATAGGCAGCACAGCCACGAGAACAAGTGCAACACCCCTAGAAGAGGAATTGACTGCAAAAACTCATTTAGAACCTCATTTTAAAATGAATGACACTGTCTGACTATTTTCTGCAATGAAACCTGTATTAAGTGGACACCAGCTTGAGTCCCAAACTTTTCTTCCTACATTCACTTTAAAAATAAACCTGCATTCAGCGCACACCTCTGTTAAGCGAGTGCAGACATCAATATGAGTCAGTCATTTTCTTGCACAAAACTTGTAATAAGCGGGCACTTGAAAGGCTTTTTACTGCTGAAAGCTC
>JAHPZR010009597.1:0-5000 GCA_019787425.1 Platygyra sinensis | reverse complement strand
TCATCAATATTTTAAAAGGTGAGCTAGCTACTTTCCACGTGAATTAATGACGTCTCAGCGGCGATAGATCCTGAATAACTGAATCTGACAAGATGAGAGAAAATAGCCTGAAGCTATATAGCGGGAGATAATATCTTGTATCGGAGTACAGCAACTACTGAATCTGCACTGAGTAATCGTCGTTAGCATCATCAACAACATCGTCATCATCATCATCATCATCATCATCATCGTCATCACCGTCATTATCATAATCATTATTTTCTCGGCGCACTATTTCCATTTATATAATAACCAACTCAATGCGCGCGCTCTGATTGGTCAGTCAGCTGTGGGTTATTTTGCCGGTTAACCCACAGAAAAATCGCGCGTCTTCTGAATTATTATATAAAAGCACAAGTTTTCTATGAGTTATAGGCTGATAAACCACTTGGGATGTTGGTAGAACACTCGAAGAATTCGTAAACCACTCGCCTGCGGCTCGTGGTTTACAAATTCTTCTCGTGTTCTACCAACATCCCGCGTGGTTTATAAGCTTATATAACCCATAGAAACTTGTGGTCTATTGCTTAATTAAACTTTCTTTTGTGATAAACGCATGGTTTCTATTCGGGCTGGCTAAGCTAGGCTAACTTATCTCACTAACTCGATATTCATGTTCTTTTAATCAAGGATATAACATGAAGCCTTCTGATCGACAAGGAACAAACAAATCAGTGTTAACATACCACAGGATTGTGGAGGCGTTCAAGTTTGCATACGCTTACAGAGCATTACTTGGAGACGAGGACTTTACTAATGTTACTGAGGTAACTTGAGTTCTTCTGAAAGAAAATTCTAATTAATACTCGCGCTTAACTCTCTTTTTCGACTTTTAACTCGTCTTCGCGTTCGGTCACTCCGTCCTCCAACTCTATTCTCCTGTCCCTCCCTTCAAAGACCCTTGAAAGGCGAAATTAGAGGAATTCCAATTTCTAATCTAATTTAGCCCGGGCTTTTCCTTTTGTCAGTCTTAAGAGACGGGAGATGGGTGGAGAGCAGAGTGTTCCCATGCACGAAAGTATCCAAGCTCCACTGTTAGGCATCCAAAAATGTTTGTTTTAGTTGGATTCATGGCCCGATTTTGTCTTATATCACTCCAAAACGACGTCCACCAAACTAGAGTGAGGAATTACTCTATATTGTACAAGTACTTTGTATTTCAGGGTCACAGTTTTGAAACTGGTGGGATGTTGTTTAGGAATTAACTCATCATGATGTGATAGTTTTCAGGAAGAGTTTCGAAGTTTAGCCATTAGTTTAATTCGAATTCTTACTTCAATGCTCTTCAAGGAAGATATAAGTTTGAAACTAGCCCGGGTGCCCTTAATTCCAGGGAAAAATGAGCAGAAATTGAGTTAAAGAAGTGCTTCTTGCACGCAAATCGACTTTGGGAAAGAGAAAAAGGAACATGAAAAATAACTATCAAATAACTGCAATTTCAGCTACTGTACTCTTTGCAAAAAAGCTGTACATCGGCGAAACAGGCAGACGTAATTAACGCAACTATCGACAATGTTATATCATAGATTATCAAGAACATGACTAGCCCCGAGTTTGCCGAATCTATACGACGGAAGATATGGGACAACCGAAGTTTTACAGATTACCGGTATTACGGGGACTTCTACTCCAACTCGAGCCGCCAGGGGACAACTCACTTTTCCGTTATCGCTGAAAATGGAGATGCCGTCTCTGCAACTACCACGATAAATTACTTGTGAGTATTTACGAGGAAGCAGAAAGGAAAAGCAATGAATGAATGAATGAATGAATAAATGAATGAATGAAAGAATGAAAGAATGAAAGAATGAAAGAATGAAAGAATGAAAGAATGAAAGAATGAAAGAATGAAAGAATGAAAGAATGAAAGAATGAAAGAATGAAAGAATGAAAGAATGAAAGAATGAAAGAATGAAAGAATGAAAGAATGAAAGAATGAAAGAATGAAAGAATGAATGAATGAATGAATGGATGAAAGAATGAATGAATGAATGAATGAAAGAATGAATGAATGAATGAATGAAAGAATGAATGAATGAAAGATGAATGAATGAATGAATGAATGAATGAAAGAACGAATGAATCAGAATGATTATTTTATTTATACAAGGTTAAAAGCATCAGTCTGCAACACAGAAAATTAATTAAAAATTCTCAAAAACTGCATGTTTTACATATTTGCCATGTGGGTGTACTGATCAGAAAACCACCTATGGGAACTTCTCCTAAAGAAACTTAAGGAGTTTGATTTACGTATTTCCTCAGGAAGATTGTTCCATAGAATAGCGCCACTGTAACCGAAGCTAAGCTTCAGGTAGTCAGTTCTTAGTTTTGGGAGCATTAACATGATTAACTTTTTCTTCAGTACCTTTGCAGGGGGCATTGCTCGCTATCAATCAGTTGTCTGATTAACTTGTTTATTTCTTTCAGCTTCGGTTCACAATATCGATCAACTCGCACAGGCATTATCTACAACAATGAAATGGACGACTTTTCAATTCCCGGTGAAAAGAACTCTTATGGAATCGAACCTTCCGAGTCAAACATGATTCAGCCTGGCAAACGGCCCCAGTCCTCGACCGCGCCGACGATATTTTTAGACCAGGATGGAGAAGCCCGGTTGGTTATCGGAGCTTCTGGTGGGACAAGAATAACCACCGCCATTCCTTTGGTAAGCAGTGATTAGGTCACCTTTGGCGTAAATAATTAGAGCAAAAATTGAATGGCGTGGAAAAACAAAACAAAACAAAACAAAACAGAATAATCACTATGAGAAATATCATCATATAAACCAATCAAAACTTGAAACCGCATGAAGCTGGCGCAAACCGCGGGAAAACGTGTGCCAGCGAATCATGATTGGTTTTTTGATCACAAGTTGGCGCGTCTTTTTTTCATTCGATTGCGCCAAGTACTAGAAGTGGAATCTCTATTAAGTTGCCACCTATAAAACAGCCACTCCTATCAGGCGGCAAGAAGTAAAAGTCCCAATGAAGGCGTTTACATTGTTTATATCTCTATTAAGCGTCCAGCCCCCTTATAAGCGGCCACTATCCCTTTCCCCGAGGGTGGCCGCTTAATTAAAAGGGATTGAACTGTAAGTACATCAAGAGATTATGATCGAGTCATAATCTCTTGTGTAAATCCAAAGCAAACGTGAACTACATTTGATAGTCAAGTAAAAACTGCATGCTCTGTCTTATAATCAGTGACAACGGTATTATCCGAAATGGAGAGGTGTTCATCGCAGTTGTAATCGCAATTTAAGCAACTACAAATTTTTGCCCGAAAAAAATTTTCAGGGCTTCAACGGGATTCGAACCCATGGCCCTTGCGTTAGCGCTGCACGTCTCTAACAGCTGAGCTATAAAGACCCATATGTTGGGTAAATTGTGCGATAAATTGGTCTGCTCCCAACATATGGGTCGTCATAGCTCATTTGATAGAGCACTGCAGCGCTACTCCGCGGCAGAGGCTACAAGTTCGAATCCCGTTGAAACCCTGAAAATATTATGCAATTGCCTAAATTGCAATTACAACTGCGATGATCACATCTCCATTTCACCTGTATTCCTGAAGTTCAAATGTACTTCATTATAACGGCATTATCTGATTATGATCTTTACTCTGAGAACTTTTAGTGTTTGGTATGTATTGTGTATGGAAACTTCCTTTTGTTACAAGAGTAAACTTGGTCAGTGGGTTTCTGTGGTTTGTTACCAACGCTTTAAGAGAGCTTGACTACAAGATTCGCATTAACTGCGGCGGACGTCAAAAAAAAGAATTTCTTCAAACTACCTGAAACTTATTTCATGTTAAAAGGGTCCCAGGCGCTGTAGATTGATGCTATTTATTTTTAGTATTTTTGCAAAATTGCCTTGCAAAAGGAATCAAAAGATAGCGAGGTAATACTGGCGAAAATTATGATAAATTACGTCTAATTTATGAGTCGATTTGTTGTATCAATGACAGATCAATATTAGTTCCCGGTGTAAATAACTTTATCCACTATCAGGAACAAGCTATAACTTTAGAAATATAGCTACAAAACCAAGGAACAAGTTGTCAATGTCCATATACAATAGTTCAAATAGTTCCTAGTAAGTTTCACTTTACTGAAAACAGAAAAAGTAACTCAACTGTTTAAGTGTTTGGGCGGGGTCCAACCCACTTTTGGGTATAAAAACTATACTGCCTTGTCCCAAGTACGTTGCCATTGATGGCCAATGTGTTAAAAGTTTGGGTTTCTGCTTTTCAAGGATGGTTAACGTTATAAGAAAATGACACTCAGACCCGCCTTTAAGAAACAAAAAATATACTTTTTTTACTTAAGGAGGCTCGAAAGGGTTTTTAGCTGTACGCGCGCGCGCAATCTACACACGCCATAACTAAGATGCACGCGTCAGCTGAATCAGTATTAAAATCACCACACCGGAAGTTAATGCTGCGTAAAATCGCGCGAACCGGAAATAAAAGCTGCGAAAACATTTGTTTTTAGCTCGAAAGTTCGTTCGGTGACCTATCTTGATTTTTTGCATACACGCACCATTCGCGATGGCACTTCAGATATAAAAGTTTCGGGGAAAATTATCTAGTGGAATTTTCTGTAAGCCATAAAACGCGTTTTCTTCAAATATATTTAATTCTACTAGATAAAATTTTTCCATACTGTCTGAAAAGTTAAAGAATTTAGGGAACTTTCCAACAAAGAGATAAAAATGGTAGGTCACCGAATTAGTTTCTCAGATAATTTACAAAAACTGAAATTTAGAGGACGCTTTTGTGGACCTCGTGCGTTGCCATGGTAACTAATATGACGTCACAAGTACCCTTAAAGTATAGCCCAACAATAGAGTTGCAAGGAGACATATAGTTTGCCCACACCATTAAACATCCTTCTTTGTAATCTTCCATCGTTTCACAAGCAATATAGCAACGAAAAACCCTTTCGAGTCTCC
>JAHPZR010009595.1:0-21139 GCA_019787425.1 Platygyra sinensis | reverse complement strand
ATAAGTGAATCACTTTCCCTAACCTACTACTGCACAGATGACGCCAGATAAAAATCTGTTTAATGTTTGACAAAAGGTCCTATGCGCAATGTATGTATTAAATCAAAATATATACTGTTTATCTCAAGGAAAAAGAAAATGTTTGAAAGGCGGGTCCTTTATGCGAGCAAGACAATTTTAATATCTGAAAATCCGTGATCTATCGACGCAATCTCTTATGGCAAGTGTCCCCACACCGGGCATCCGTCAATCTGGAGATAATACAGACTGTCACAATCATGTTTTAGTGTATCATATAAATTGGATGTAAATTTGCAATCACTCAAAGGGGATCTGAGAGAATTCTGATTAGTCCTCTCCCAGGGGAATTTCCGCTTTTTTTTCGTGCTTTCGTAGAAAAGTACTTTTGCAATTTCGATGCAAATGCACACATGTACAGATAAGGAATGTGGTTGCTGTACGTAAAATTGTTGGCGAGCCTTGGAAACAGCCGCGAAATATTGCTAATGGTAGTCGTGAATCATTCTCGCAGTTTCGTGTGCCACGGTTGGACTAAGCAATCTATTTTAGTCGTTTACGTCTTGCTTGCTGACTAAAATAGTTTTTCATTGTAATGTTTTTGTATTATTTAAGTACAGCCGGAAAGTTTCCTAGACTCTTAGCCTGTTAAAGTAGATAAGCGAATCGGTGTAGTTCTTATATAGGGTTTTACTTCTCAGGAGTGGTTATAGAGAGCATTAATCTCGTGAGTCAGTAGTGTTTACTGAAAGGTGACGGAGGTCGCGTGTAAAGTCTCGACAGAAGTCGTGTTACGTGGATATCTGGCAAGAGGATGTGTTTATACAAGAGTAGAAAGATCGTGTGTAAAGTTTAGCGGAGGAGTGTTTATTCAAGTGTAACTGACAAGCCTAGCGTGTGCTTGTTGTAAACTCTTGAGTGGAGTTACTGCGTTCATCTGGAATAAATAACCTTGTCGTTGTTTCCGACATTCCTGCGTTGTTTAGACTACAAACTACCTGCCACTTAAAACACTCGAAATTGCAATAGTTGGTGTGGTCCGTTACATTCAACCTGAAGTGCACTGGTGTCAAAAATTTTTTTTGAAATTACATGGAAGGTTTGAGAATTTTGATCAAAGAAAAAAATACGAGATTATTGAATCGTTTGAAGCTTAGGGAGTTAGCTCATTAATTATCAAAATATTGGGTTCTAAAGATGCCAGGAAAAAAGTAAAGACTCAATATTACATCGTCATTTTTATTCTGTATTATAAACTGTGATTTTATAGTGGACTAAATAAATAACATGCTCTCCAGGAAGCGTTTCATAATGTCCTTTTGACAATCATATCATAAATAATTTCCAAAAAAAAGGTATTTTTCTTGACATAAGGTTAATTCTTACAGCCGTTCTAGAGCCATCTTCTATTTAGTGCATCGGAGTTGTAACTGGGTAATCCTGTTAAGAACCGAGTATATAAAAAAATACATTTAGATGACTGGG
Source organism: Platygyra sinensis (assembly GCA_019787425.1). Lineage (NCBI taxonomy): Eukaryota > Metazoa > Cnidaria > Anthozoa > Scleractinia > Merulinidae > Platygyra > Platygyra sinensis. The sequence continues at coordinate 19,636 of JAHPZR010009595.1, read as the reverse complement.
CGAGCAACAATGTTAATAAAAAAGAAGTTTGTGTTCGTAAAGAGATGTAGTAAGCATGTGTTGTAGTAGTGATGTGTCGTGAAAGATATTGTGCACAATGTTTAAGCACAGAAGATTGCATATGATGTAAAAAACCAAAATTATCAGCTAGTCGCTCTTTGTTTTAGGGGTGATTCTGTAGGGAGGTTTCTGAACCTCAAGTGCTTAATGTTCATTTTCATAGATAGAAAAATATATTTAAAAAGTATCAAAGAGGCATGTATTCCCTTCGCAACAAGTGAGCAAACATTTGTCACGCGTTCCAAAGATACTTTTTATGGAAGCCTTGACCTTCTCTGTTATTATCATAGATCAGGAGCCATAATCAGGGATGGAGACTGTAAGTCTTGCGATGCGCGTGGACCCATGATATGGGACAATTTTTCTATTTTAGAACAAATTGCGCCATTCCTGACGTCCATATATCCGCGCTGATCCACGCACGTGTCTTGGCTCTCGCGTGGATGTTGGTCACGTTGTGTGATGAAATTGTGAGAGTTGCGAGGATCCTCTTGCCGATTTTTCACAGGCAATGGCAGGGAATAAGGCAGAGAAGAAGAAGCAGGGCTCTTCTATGTACTTTTATGGCTCTGATTTAATGGAAAGGTGTGTTTTTTCAAGGTCGAGAATTTCTTTAATTTCGCGCTGTGAATGAATAAAATCCGCTCGCCGGCTAGTTGTACGCGCAAACTTTTGTGTTTGTTCTATAGAGTTCTGTAAGAACACTGTTTACTCCGGTATCGAGCTGTTATTTGTGAGTATGCCAAACAATGCTTAATCATAACCAAAACCTGTTTTTGATAGTTTCTTGTTGTGTCTGCTCGTTTGGCTAGTTTGCAAAAGTTTTTGTCTGGCGCGTACGAGTAGTTCATTTGCATAGTGCAGCCGCGTGCACTTTCAAGTCCGAGTCGGTGTTTTCAGATTGTCAAGCAAAATCGTGAAAAAGTATTTGTTTCGTCGTCTTTTGTGCCTGAGATACTACAGCCAATGTCAATACCTAACGTTTCGCCAAAAGGCTCCTTAGCATCATGTGTGTTTTCTTTCACATAGTGAAACTTTAGGCTGCTGCGAAATTAACAAATTGAACATCAGTTTTTTATGTGCGTTCTGTCCTGTTAATTGTATCATGTAATTTCAGCTCAATCAACATGGTCAAAAGATAGCTGTGGGATCCACGAGGCGATAGCCGAGTGGATCCGCAGACTACCATTTGACCAATGGTATGGACGACATTCATTATCAATACCAGGAGCAGAACGCATAAAAACTGACATCATCAATTTTGTTTTTTACGATAACAACTTGTCAGCGAATGGCCGGCTCTCGCTCGCCTGACGCGTCGGCATAGGAATTTTAAATTTCATGTGTACGTCCGCATATGGACAACTAAAAATTAGCCAATGATGCGCGCGTGAATTTCTGCAGTTATCGTAAAAAATAAAATAGACAAGGAGTTTTAACTCAATCGAAATCTTTATTCGATGTTTTTGATACAAGTCGTCATTCGTAACTTTTCTGATTTATTTGCTGCTTGTGTTCATATATTTCTCAGCTAAGCTTTTAAATAGGTGCTCAAACATTAATCAACCTAAAACATGGCGAGAATTATGAGTTCGATATCACCTTTCACACCAAGTGCGGAAGGTCCCAATTGTCATGTTTTATTAGCTGTGCAAAACACGCAGCGGCGGGCGCTCTTACTCATTCGACAACAGGACACATTATTAATACAGTGTTTGCTCGCCAAATCTAATGTAATTTGTTTTATATACAGGTTCTAAACGGAGTACACAGTTACAACTCCGATGCACCTAAATCGACGATGGCTCTAGAAAGCTGAAGAATTAAACTTATGTAAAGAAAATCTTTTTTTTGAGAATTATTTATGATATGATTGTAAAAGACATTATAAACGCTTCCTGAGAGAATGTTATTTATTAGCACTATAAATCAAAGTTTATCATATACAAGAATAAAATGACATGTAATATTGAGTCTTTACTTTTTTCTGGCTATTTTAGAACCCAATATTTTGATAATTAATGAGCTAATTCCCTAAGCTTCAAACGATTCCAATATCTCGTATTTTTTTCTTGATCAAATTTCAACCTTCCATTTGAATTTCAAAAAAAATTTGCACCAGGCACTATCCAGTTGAAAGTAACGACCCACCCAAACTATTGCAATTTCGATGTTTTTAAGTGGCAGGTAGTTCCTAATCTAAACAGAACGCAGGGATGTCGGAAACAACAAGGTTATTTATTCCAGATGAACGCAGTAACTCAACTCAAGACTTCACAACAAGCACACGCTAGGCTTATCACTTACACTTGAATAAACACTCCTCCGCTAAACTTTACACACGACCTTTGTCACTCTCGTATAAACACAGCCTCCGCCAGCTATGCACGTAACCTCTCTGTTACACTTCAACAAACACGACCTCTGTCGAAACTTTACACGCGACCTTCGTCACACTTCAGTAATCCACTGCTGACTCACGAGATAATTCTCTCTAAACACTCCTGAGAAGAAAACCATATAAGAACTACACCGATTCGCCTTATATACTTTACAGCATAAGATTCTAGAACTTTCCGGCTGTACTAAATAAAAAAAACATTACAATGAAAAACTATTGTACAGCAGCAGACGTAAACGACTAAAATAAATTGCTTAGTCACCGTGACACGAAACTGCTGAGAAGATTCAAGACTAAATTAGCATATTCGCGACTGTTCCAAGTCACGCAAACAATTTTACGTAACAGGCAACACATTCCTTATCTTTCATGTGCATTTTCATAGAAATTGCAAAGTACTTTCACGAAAGCACGAAAAAAAGCGGAAAATCCTGGAAAGAATCTCTCAGATCTTTTAAGTGTTGAAATTAACCCAATTTATAGATACACTAAAAACATGATTTTACAGTCTGTATTATCTCCAGATTGACTGATGCCCGTTGGAGACACTGCCATAAGATTTTGCTTCGATAGATCACGATAAATTAATTGTTTTGCTCGCAAAAGGCCCGCCTTCAAACATTTTCTTTTTCTTGAGAAACATATTATTTTGATTTAATACATACATTGCGCATAAGACCTTTTTGTCAAACATTTAAACAGATTTTTTATCTGGCTTATCTTTCAGTAGTGTTAGGGAAAGTAATTCACTTCAAAAAAATTGTCAAAAGTCAGAGATCTCTCCATTGTTTCATGAATTTTCGTTTTTTCTTTAACGAGGCACTTTAACATCAAAGACACTGCTTACTATCCAAAACTTACGATACAATACTTGCAACCTTTTTACAATGTCATAAAAGAGTGCCAAGCTAATTACATGAATACTTAGGCACGAAGAGAATCCGACTGTACATTCAATGCATGGTTTACGCTCATGAATACACACACATAGGCAGTCAAATTTGTTCGTGCATTTCTTGATTCACTGAAGCGCGCTAAGAAATTGTTCGGAGCAGCTGTGTTATGTTCTTTGGAATAATGCTTGTAAATAGACGACGCCTTTTGACGGTGTCCCTTGAACGCGCGTGTGAAGGTGGCTCTTTGCGTACCCGACATAGCCTGCATCGCACAGGTCACACTTCAAAAACTAAAACAACGCATTGCTGGGTTTACGTTGTTAGACTTCGGCTCACGTAGGGTTAGATCTTGTTTAAGCTTGCGACTGGTAAACACGGGTTATAATGGTCTTTTTCACCTCGCTGCTAAGATCTCGTGAGTTGCCGTTTTACATACACTGCAGTATGCTGATCTTCATAGGGGATAACTATTCGGATGGTGTCATCAGTATGCTGTTTTAGGCTGGTCCACTGCGACTCTCGAGGTAATAAACCTGTTGATGACCGAATCAATAAGGTGATTCGGATACCTCAGCTTTAGGAAAACTTCTCTCAAGCGTTTTTACACTCTTCTGAGAAATGCGCTCAAGGTGACGATAGCCGGTGCGCGCGATCAAGCATGGTGACAAGCAAGCCATACTTGCAGGCGGCTGTCCACATGGTTTAGATAGTGCAGGAGTAGCCCTGTATTTGTCGGGCTTAACGTAAACCTTTGTTTCAACACATGGCGCGCGATTTAATAGCTGCACCCCAATAAAAAAGAGCATCCCATCTTCACCCGTTTTACCTCCATAGTGAAGCACACGGCGCTATGGGCGTGGTTCAGGTATCCCAAAAAACCTGTATTGCTGCTAATCCGGCATTCTGACTAGAGTGTCATCTACGTAGCGGCAGTAAAATTGTGGAGTTTTCCTTGAGTTTTAGGGACTCTTCAACAGAACACATAAATACATTAGCCAAAAGGGGTCCAAAGGGAGACCCCATAGCTACTCCATCGGTCTGTTCGTATAGAGCCCCGTCAAACTGGAACAGCTGCCCCATTGTAGCAACGTGTAGAAGATCAACGAGATCAGTTCTGGTCAAGTTTAGATCCCAGGTGTCGTTAAACCAGTTTGCTCTCGAAAGCTTTGCGTGTCAGGATGGTCAGTTGTTTCGCCTAATGGTACATTTGTGAAGAGCGATGACACGTCCGTAAGAGACCAAGATTTCTCTCGGGTTTATCTTAACTCCACGATTTAATTTGTGGAGGCAAGATATCAGTAATGGTATGTCCGTTTACCGACAATGGCTTAAGCATAGCATCAAGCCATTTAACAGGGGCGTAGCTGGAAAGTACCGAGTAGCGAGATATGTAGGACGCCTCTTGTGCACTAATGTCTAGAAATGCATGCAGCGGCGAAAATGGCAGAGTTGACGAAATTTTGTCAGTGAACCTGACGATTTTTATGCAAATTACATTGACAGAGATGGGCCTGACTTGTTGGCGAATTTGGCGATTTTTGGCGATTTTTATAATTACGTGCTGGCGAACATTGAGGACCACCAGAGATGGTTTCTAACGTGTTGGCGAATTTGGCGATTTTTATGCAAATTACATCATCGGATATGGGTCTAACGTGTTGGCGGATTGGCGATTTTTGGCGATTTTATGCAAATTACACGACAGAGATGGCCTGACGTGTTGGCGAATTTGGCGATTTTGGCGATTTTTATGCAAATTACATGGGCTAACGTGTTGGCGAATTTGCCGATTTTTTACACTGACAGCCAAATTATAATCGCTTAACTCGAGGGCAAAGCGGAGAAAACAACATGCATGTTTAGATGCGTAAGTACTTCTTATTTTAAAATGCCTCAAAACAAGTATCTCCCTTTACATTAAACAGTTTCCTATTGTGGGGTGTCGTCACAATTTCACTTTTGATGCCGAAAACACATTCAACAGTTCAGAGAGGTGGCAATTTACTCTTCAATGAAACTCATCTGTTTTTATTTTGTTTACTCGAGTCAACTGAAGCTTTCTCAGATATATGTATGTTTACTCGATTTCGGTTTCATTATCTTGCATGTACATTGTATCAACTTATATAAATAAATAACTGTTGTTGTTTTTTCATTCATTTAATTTTTTTACTTTAGCTTTGCTCAATCACTAGACAAAATAATTTTACATTGTATGTGCTCAAAAATCAACACTTCAAAATTCTAATTCGATCAGGAAACAGTGGATGAAGAGCCACTCCATGGAAATGCCACTGCAAATTCCCATTCCCATTTTATTTTTATTATAATCTTTGCAATCACATGCTTTGAATCAATATAAAATTGATTATGATTCCTCATTAGCAATAATGTTGCATCATCATTTTGCGGGGGGAAACTAATGTATTTCTTGTATTTCTAATTTTAATAAAATTTTGTTGTTTTTGTTTTTTTTGTTTTTGTTCTATACTTTTGTATTAACTTTGTATTTATTTACTTTGTATTTATGTTCTGCAAGATTCTCACTTGACTCGTAACAATTTTATTACAAGACATTGTAGCACTTTATGGCAATACATGTATGAAAAAACATGGTTATCTTTTTTTCCTATGGTAAATTGGCTTACAAGCGGGTTTATGGTTTATGTCCCATCTACAAACGTTCCAAAAATTGAACATTCACAAAGGCATTAAAGAACAGATGCATTTCTTTCAAATAAATATTTGTTTGCATTTATTTCACCAATGTAGGTAGGTAAAGTCTGCATAGGAGCCAAGTGGTCTATCAGCCTGGAGCTTATCCTGGTTTCTGTGGCATGAAGAGACTAGGAGTATTTCTATCCCCCACTGGATGGGATGCTAGTTCATCACAGGGTTACCCCCAGCATTAAGTTAGCCAGTTCCCATTTATACACCTGGGTAGAGAGAGATAAGTGTTTGTGTCCCAGAACACAGCACAATGTCCCCAGCCAGGGCTTGAACCCAGACTGCTTGACATTTAGAGACAAGTGCAATAACCATGAGGCCACACATCTCCACAGTTCACCACTCACCTTCAACAAATTTTTTTTTTTCTGGTCTGAAATTTTGTGCAGACTTCAAAGTTGCACTACCAAAACAAGTTTTGCCAGTCATTGCAATCACTTGAAATCAAGACAGTAAATTGAAAGGCAGAAAGTGAGGAATTGTGTATTCCACAGCAATTTTCTCAAATACACCAACAATCAAAGAGGTAAACTTGACTGAAATAGACTCATTTTCAAAGCTGAATGTCCAGGAGTAGAATTGCCATATGGACAGCATTAATCAGTATTCTCTCATACTGTGTGTTTACAACACTGATGTTGTGGAAATAATCGATGGACAGTATCTGAAAGGATTTCTGCTAAGCCAAAGGAGAAAAAATATTCACAGAAGAAGTTTTCTTTTGGGAAATCCAGTGTAATAGTAATTGTACATGAGTTAAGAAAGGGCTCATAACCTGGTTGGCCTTATAATCATAAAATTGTTGTGTAAATACAATGAGGGTAACCTATATTTATAACTGAAACTGAAATCCATTTATTGATCATGAATTTTAACTGAGAGTTGTTATCAACAAGAGTTTATGGCATTTTTTTAAAAAAAATTAGCCAGGCCTTCTCCCCTCTTAAGATGATCAGATTCCATGCCTCTTGTGAGTATTGTTTTTTTTTATCTCTGAAACCCTCAAACCCCAACACCCTTGCAACTAGTTTAAAGCAATTTTCACACTTTTGAGCCGCTAAAATAAAATAAATGACTTTAATAATTCGAAATCATGAGAAGAGACAAAGAAACAAAAATAAATAAAATGGAATATTTTATTTTCGCCAGTCTTCCAGAAGTACAGTATCATTAAATTGAATATTTGTAATAAAACATACCTCGGTGCTTCCTCGAATGGAAACCAACTTTTTTAAGCCTTTGGGGGCTTCAGTCCTACACCTGCTGCAGCAACGTGTCCCAGATTTATACAAAGCACTGCTTCAGCCAGGTTGTACCTTCTATAATTCGGTAGATGACCGTTTTACTTATGCGAGTGCCCCCAAGTGGACGGATGCGAGCATGTTTTGTCGTCTTCCCGATGAATGCGATCGAAATGCCGTTGACATATCGATTCATACCCACCAGCTCTACAAACTTGAGAAGTTGGTGTCCTCAGATCGCCGCCACTGCCACACAAAAGCTGCCTGGTTTTAGCCGTAGCGCTCAACATACCACTGACTCGCTGCTTGCGAGCGTAACTCTCACGAAACAACAACAATTTCATACCGTGTGCAAGGTCAGTTTAGTTTTGGCACAATATATAATATTAACCAAGAACTATCCAACAAATGAGCGGAATTTGAAAGCTAAGTTTACAGTGTGCGCTCTAAGTTTTGTGCTTTTTTCGCTGTCGTCAAGACTCGGTGCGAAAACAACTTAAAATTGCCGGCATTTTGTAGTTTTGTTAAGGTGTACCGCTGACCCGTAAAATACTGTATCGCGTCCCAAAAAACGTATTTCCGCGGTGCCCTACCTGACCGACTCAAACACCATTTTCGCGTGATGAGAGCAACTTGCGAACTTTTCCCGTGGGAAAGTATGCCCGGGGAGCATGCCGAAACAGAGCGAACTAAACCTCATGAAATTCGGAACGACCAGTCCACAATTTTCCAGAAAATCGGATCCTGACGTGGAATATAGGCAATCAAGTACAGGCTCGAACTGTGGCATATTATTTTGCATCCAGTGTAGTGTCGACTTGAAAGACTCGCTGCCATCTTGTAGCTTTTCACGGCTGAAGGAACTGGGGCAGATTCTTGCCGGGTAGAAATGCTCCCCCTTACATCCCTTACATTATAAAAAAAAAAAACCTAACAATAAACAGCCTAACCGGCCGGCGCAGAATTATTTCGGCTAAACCGAGAGATTGTAAGCTAACCAGAGCCCAGGAGCTAATGAAGCCTGACGCTAACCCTAAAACCTAACCCTAAGCCCAGAACCCTAACCCTAACCTCATTAAGCCAAACTCTAACCCCAAATGCGATAACAAGGCTGTCGGAGGGTAATCCCGAGCGCTTGTAAGCTAACCGCGCGCTATTTACGCTAACCAGAGGGCACTGAGGTCCTTAAGCCTAGCCCTAATCGATTAAGCCTAACTGGAAGCCTCGTTAAGCGTATTAAAGTGCGATAACCGAGCCAGGCCCTAGCTCAGTCTACTCCAGTTAGAGGCTGTGTTTACACTCACTGGATTTAGGGTAACGGAGTTCGGGCTTTTTTCCGTAAGTTTACAACATTGAACTATTTGCGTTTCGCATTCAGTTTGGGGGTCGAAGACAAGGTTTATGGGTGCCAGGTTACGGGATATATTCGGGTTTCGGGTTTCGGAACTCATGTTAGGGAACGGTATTCTGCCCCAGTCCTTTTCTGTTTTCCTGAAATATTCGCCTTAATAATTGCACTCTACTGGTGTGCGACAGGATTTATAGCTTGCTAAACAATGATGCTAAATACACTGTATCTCTGAGTATACGGAACAGCGATGATACTGGAAAGCTTCACAATGTGTGAAATATAATTCAGACGATCACGGACAAAAGTAGTTGAGACACTCTCTGAAAAAGACCCATTTGGTTCAAGGAGTGAGTTTTTCAATGTGTAATTTTGGCATTTCGACCCCCTCTCCCCTTTTCAATGTTGTAACCAGGTGAAAGTGTCCACGGAGCGTATTGCAACCATTGAAAAGGGGGAGAGGGGGGGTTGGCTATCAACAAAAAAGATACTTTTTGAAGTTACGGACGGACGCCGATAGAAAGTGTTTGTTTTGCTCAAATGTGTCAACACTTTGTCCATGATTGCAGCTACAAGGGCCCGAAATGTTGGCGAATTTGGCGAAAATGGCGATTTTGGCGAAATTTCGCCAAGGCTGTTGACGAAATGATAAGAGCGAATAAATTAACCAGCTAGAAGGGCCCCGAATTGTTTGCGAATTTGGCGAAATTTCGTCAAGGTTAGAAGGTCCCCGAAATGTTGGTGAAATTTTGCCAAAATTGATGAAGAAATGATAAGAGCGAATCAATTAAATGTGAGAAGGCAGCGGTAATGTTGGCGAATTTCGCAAAAACAGCGAGTTTGGCAAAAATGGTGAGTATAGTTTTCTGATCTACAGCCAGATTTGCTTAAAAGTGTAATTTTTACTTTAAAAATTCTCTTACTAACAGTTCATATATCACATGTAAATATATCAGTATTAATCAGTTAGAATATAAGCAATTACTTTTAATGAAATGATCATCCCTAAATAGGAATGTCCAAAACAGCAAACCTTGGGTTTAGGAAAACCAATGACATTTGTTAGAGATACATAATCCTTTAAGATTAGCTGAATATCAAGATGTGTATTGAAATGTAACCCGATGCAGAAAATATAATAAAATAGTTGTCATTGTTTCTCCCATTGCCCTATACATAATACATTTTACTTACGAATTGGCGAAATCACAGCATGTTCTGGTACATGTAGTAGTTTTCCATAACATGATTACTATTGTTTCATGTCCAAGTCCAGAATAAACCAAAGGATTACATTCCAAATTAGTAGACACGCAGCCAAAAAATAAGATGCTTAATTCGAATATCATCAACCAAAGTACAGTCCATGTACATTTCAGGCCAACATAGCAGATTTTGTTGGGATTCCAAACCTGCCTTCGACATTTCTTTGAACTCTTAGTAAATGGAAGGAGAAATCCAGTAGTGTTTTAGATGTCTTGCGTAAACAGCATTTCTGTTGTTACACGAATAATATCGAGTACTTGGTTCGTGGTAGTACAACAAATGAAACACTTTGGAAACAACAACACTAGCTATGTAGATGCATATGATGACATTCAACTCGAATTCAATATGGCGGATGTTCGATTTATTATGAAGGGAATTGGGTACTTTACAAAGAATCCGCTGGCCTATTCTGGGTACCATTGGGGATATATTATATGGATGGTTGGGTACTGTCAAGGGAATCCGCTGGCCTGGATGGATGGACTCCATTATTTGCGACAAAGCGTCGACAAAGCTTGAGGATTTGAGTTTCTTTTAAAGATGGAATTATTACTTCCCGAAGCTGCTTTGAACACGTAATCGAAGTTACAAATAAGGAGACTATTAACTAGGTTGTTTTCCTTGCCCTCGAATTAAAGTATTTTATTTTGCTGTCAGTTTCCCACAAACAACACGCTTAATAAGGAGTATTTCGCTAAGGAAACAAGCTTACAGCTCGAATGAAATTCTGGAAATTATGTTTTCCGCTGTGCTTGGCTGTCAGTTACACACAAGCAACACGCAAAATAATTATAAAATTGTTTCCGTTGCCCTCGAATTAAGCCACTTTGGAAACCGTGAAGCTTTACAAATAAGGAATATTATTAACTAGGTTGTTTTTCCTTGCCCTCGATTTAAGGGATTTTATTTGCTGTCAGTTTCCCACAGACTACACGCTTAATAAAGAAGTATTTCGCTAAGGAAACACGCTCACAGCTCGAATGAAATTATAATGTTTTCCACTGTGCTTGGCTGTCAGTTACACACAAGTAAACACGCTAAATAACGAGGTAATTTGGTTAGCCAACACTAGCTAGCTCTTACACGGAACGGCGAATCAAATAATATCCTTTTCCGTTGCCCTCGAGTTAAGCGATTTTATTTGCCTGTCAGTTACACACAAGCAACTGAAGCAACAAGCCTTTATAGGCAACAGGCTTACACATCGAAGTAATTATGTCATTGTTTTTCGTTGCCCTGAAGTTAAGCGATTAATTATTTGGCCGTCACTTGTTACACACGCGGGCAAAAAAACTAGTAATAACGAGGTATTTCGCATCGGCAAACGCTTACAGAAAGTACGAGATATTTGCTGTTACGATGCGCTCGAGTTAAGCGATTAAATTTGCCTGTAAGTTACATGCAAGCAACACACTTAATAATGAGGTATTCGCTTAGTTAACACTCTTAAAGAACGAAGGAAAGATATGTTAGTTTCCGTTGTGAAGCAATTATATTGGGCAGTTTGTTACACACAAGCAACACTAGGTAATTGGCTTGGGCAACAGGCTTAACTTTAGAACGAAGGAAATGTATGTTGTTTTCCGTTGCCCCCGTGTTAAGCGAATATATTTAACTCAGTCAGTTACACACAAGCAACACGCCTGATAATGAGGTAATTCGCTTAGGCAACACGCCTAAAGAACGAAGGAAATAGATGTTGTGTTCCGTTGCCCTCGAGTTAAGCGGTTATATTTGGCTGTCAGTTACTTTAACACACAAGCAACACGCTTAATAAAGGGGTATTTCACTAAGGCAAAACACTTACAGAACGACGGAAAGATATGTTTTCTTTGCCCTCGAGTTAAACGATTCTATTTGGCTGTAATTTACACACAATCGACACGCTTAATAACGTGGTATTTCGCTTAGCCAACACGCTTAAAGAACGAAGGAAGTTACACACAAGCAACACGCTTGATAATGAGGTAATTCGCTTAGGCAACACGCTTAAAGAACTGTACGGGTCCGCAAATGATCCCAGGACCGCAAATGATCCCGGACCGCAAATGATCCCCAAATTGGACCACAAATGATCCCGGACCGGAAATGATCGCCATATTGGACCGCAAGTGATCCCGATCAAAAATTAAGGAACGGCATGGATTGAGCAATAGCAAGAGACTATGAGGTGAGAGAACATATCCCCGTGCCCTATGATAATCTTTTTAAATCTATTTTAAGCTTCGCGTCACGCTGTCAAGGTTATTTTTAGTCTAGGCGCCCGATCACGCAAGCAATGGCCAACGGTCATCAGGTTGTGTCTATCCAAATAAGAAATTGAAAATTTAGCGGGCTAAGAGAAAAAAAAAATCAGTTTGTTCAGTTGAACTGCCGCACTGTTAGCACTGGAAATCATTTTCAGAGCTGGGCAGGAAAATTATACGTGCTTCTCCGAAGCCGTAAAACAGAAGTCGTGTCATTCCCCAGCATGAATAATGAATGATTATCACAAAGTGCCAAGACTCGAATTTCTAACCTGCTTGAAAGTCGTTTCTCGGAAAGTGCCGAAAGGCTTGAAGCGAAAAGGATCTCTTTCGAAAGGTATTTTAAAGCGCACGACAGCTAAAATATTTGTTTCGCGTTTGTTAGAACTTTCACTCCAAAAAAAACGGTGCAAATCTTTGTTTATTTAATATCGGAAGTGCTGTGTAATATTTACTGCTGACTAGAATTGCATTCCAATAAACACGCACGAAACTCGTTTCTCGAAAAGTATTGAACGGATTAAATCGAAAAACATCTCTTTGGAAAGGTTATTCAAAGCGCAGGACAGCACAATACTTGTTTCCCGTTTGTTAGAACTTTCGGTCCGAAAATCCCGGTGTAAATGTTTGCATATTTAATTTCGAAATTGCTTTGTAATATGAAACAGAGTTTCAGGGAGGTCCACGCCGAAAAAGGTGCTTCTCTGGAACGAACTAAAACATCGTTTGGATCGGTAGAGACCCTGAGAGAGACCTATCTGGAAAGCCTTTTAAAACTGCTGGTCAGAAAAATTATCTTCTATGTGTTTATCGTGATTTTTACGTCGGAAATTAGTCTTGTCATTTCTCTGCATGACTGGTTCACAATAGCCGCTCTAGCTGCTGACAAGAATTGCATTCACAACACGCTCTAAAGTCGTTTCGCGAAAAGTACTAAAACGGCCTAAACAGAAAAAAGAGATCTCTTTGGAAAGCTCTTTCAAAGCGCCAGACAGTTAGAATTATTCTTCCTCTGACCTTACGAAATGCGCTTCGAAAATCCCGACGAAAAGTTTTTTGCGTAATTGATTAACTGCTAAAATTAAACCTCAATGTTATTACGTCATTTAAATTGGCCAATCAGGTGTCTTTCCTAAAATAGCCTCTCAGCTTGACCACGCGCTAAAATTAGATTTAAAAAGATTATCATGGGAAGAGGGCCATGTATGGGGGATGTGTTCTCTTAGATCATAGTCTCTTGGCAATAGGGTGGATAGGGAATTGGCGTACGTGAATACCGATATTTTATTTAAGCCATCTTATAATTATAATGGCTCTCAACTTGTTTTTTTAAATACTTTCGACTAAATTTTGTTGCTAACTACGATGTTTTGAAATGCACCACTCAATCAATCATCAAAACACGGGCTTGGCTTGCATTTCTTTGCAATTCTCAATAAAGTTTGCATCCCTGCATCCCTGTGCATCCGTGTCGTACCAACCTCAAGAAACCCCCAGGCTATAGGAGAGGCCACCTCAACATCACAATATTAAACAAGATAGGGCTGCGAAGGAGTGCGGCAGAAACTAACTCAGAACTATTTTAGTAAAACTCTAGCACTTTGTTTTTAAACGTAGGAAAGCTTGACAAATTGGTAATAGAGGCAGGAAGACAGTTCCAGACCTTAGGTCCTTGGTAAAGAATAGTGAATTTCTTGATGTTGGTACGACACGGATGCACAGGGATGCAGGGATGCAAACTTTATTGAGAATTGCAAAGAAATGCAAGCCAAGCCGTGTTTTGATGATTGATTGAGTGGTGCATTTCAAAACATCGTAGTTAGCAACAAAATTTAGTCGAAAGTATTTAAAAAAACAAGTTGAGAGCCATTATAATTATAAGATGGCTTAAATAAAAATATCGGTATTCACGTACGCCAATTCCCTATCCACCCTATTGCCAAGAGGACTATGATCTAAGAGAACACATCCCCCATACATGGCCCTCTTCCCATGATAATCTTTTTAAATCTAATTTTAGCGCGTGGTCAAGCTGAGAGGCTATTTTAGGAAAGACACCTGATTGGCCAATTTAAATGACGTAATAACATTGAGGTTTAATTTTAGCAGTTAATCAATTACGCAAAAAACTTTTCGTCGGGATTTTCGAAGCGCATTTCGTAAGGTCAGAGGAAGAATAATTCTAACTGTCTGGCGCTTTGAAAGAGCTTTCCAAAGAGATCTCTTTTTTCTGTTTAGGCCGTTTTAGTACTTTTCGCGAAACGACTTTAGAGCGTGTTGTGAATGCAATTCTTGTCAGCAGCTAGAGCGGCTATTGTGAACCAGTCATGCAGAGAAATGACAAGACTAATTTCCGACGTAAAAATCACGATAAACACATAGAAGATAATTTTTCTGACCAGCAGTTTTAAAAGGCTTTCCAGATAGGTCTCTCTCAGGGTCTCTACCGATCCAAACGATGTTTTAGTTCGTTCCAGAGAAGCACCTTTTTCGGCGTGGACCTCCCTGAAACTCTGTTCATATTACAAAGCAATTTCGAAATTAAATATGCAAACATTTACACCGGGATTTTCGGACCGAAAGTTCTAACAAACGGGAACAAGTATTGTGCTGTCCTGCGCTTTGAATAACCTTTCCAAAGAGATGTTTTCGATTTAATCCGTTCAATACTTTTCGAGAAACGAGTTTCGTGCGTGTTTATTGGAATGCAATTCTAGTCAGCAGTAAATATTACACAGCACTTCCGATATTAAATAAACAAAGATTTGCACCGTTTTTTTTGGAGTGAAAGTTCTAACAAACGCGAAACAAATATTTTAGCTGTCGTGCGCTTTAAAATACCTTTCGAAAGAGATCCTTTTCGCTTCAAGCCTTTCGGCACTTTCCGAGAAACGACTTTCAAGCAGGTTAGAAATTCGAGTCTTGGCACTTTGTGATAATCATTCATTATTCATGCTGGGGAATGACACGACTTCTGTTTTACGGCTTCGGAGAAGCACGTATAATTTTCCTGCCCAGCTCTGAAAATGATTTCCAGTGCTAACAGTGCGGCAGTTCAACTGAACAAAATGATTTTTTTTTTCTCTTAGCCCGCTAAATTTTCAATTTCTTATTTGGATAGACACAACCTGATGACCGTTGGCCATTGCTTGCGTGATCGGGCGCCTAGACTAAAAATAACCTTGACAGCGTGACGCGAAGCTTAAAATAGATTTAAAAAGATTATCATAGGGCACGGGGATATGTTCTCTCACCTCATAGTCTCTTGCTATTGCTCAATCCATGCCGTTCCTTAATTTTGATCGGGATCACTTGCGGTCCAATATGGCGATCATTTCCGGTCCGGGATCATTTGTGGTCCAATTTGGGGATCATTTGCGGTCCGGGATCATTTGCGGTCCTGGGATCATTTGCGGACCCGTACAGTTCTTTAAGCGTGTTGCCTAAGCGAATTAACCTCATTATCAAGCGTGTTGCTTGTGTGTAACTTCCTTCGTTCTTTAAGCGTGTTGGCTAAGCGAAATACCACGTTATTAAGCGTGTCGATTGTGTGTAAATTACAGCCAAATAGAATCGTTTAACTCGAGGGCAAAAGAAAACATATCTTTCCGTCGTTCTGTAAGTGTTTTGCCTTAGTGAAATACCCCTTTATTAAGCGTGTTGCTTGTGTGTTAAAGTAACTGACAGCCAAATATAACCGCTTAACTCGAGGGCAACGGAACACAACATCTATTTCCTTCGTTCTTTAGGCGTGTTGCCTAAGCGAATTACCTCATTATCAAGGCGTGTTGCTTGTGTGTAACTGACTGAGTTAAATATATTCGCTTAACACGGGGGCAACGGAAAACAACATACATTTCCTTCGTTCTAAAGTTAAGCCTGTTGCCCAAGCCAATTACCATAGTGTTGCTTGTGTGTAACAAACTGCCCAATATAATTGCTTCACAACGGAAACTAACATATCTTTCCTTCGTTCTTTAAGAGTGTTAACTAAGCGAATACCTCATTATTAAGTGTGTTGCTTGCATGTAACTTACAGGCAAATTTAATCGCTTAACTCGAGCGCATCGGTAACAGCAAATATCTCGTACTTTCTGTAAGCGTTTGCCGATGCGAAATACCTCGTTATTACTAGTTTTTTTGCCCGCGTGTGTAACAAGTGACGGCCAAATAATTAATCGCTTAACTTCAGGGCAACGAAAAACAATGACATAATTACTTCGATGTGTAAGCCTGTTGCCTATAAAGGCTTGTTGCTTCAGTTGCTTGTGTGTAACTGACAGGCAAATAAAATCGCTTAACTCGAGGGCAACGGAAAAGGATATTATTTGATTCGCCGTTCCGTGTAAGAGCTAGCTAGTGTGTGGCTAACCAAATTACCTCGTTATTTAGCGTGTTACTTGTGTGTAACTGACAGCCAAGCACAGTGGAAAACATTATAATTTCATTCGAGCTGTGAGCGTGTTTCCTTAGCGAAATACTTCTTTATTAAGCGTGTAGTCTGTGGGAAACTGACAGCAAAATAAAATCCCTTAAATCGAGGGCAAGGAAAAACAACCTAGTTAATAATATTCCTTATTTGTAAAGCTTCACGGTTTCCAAAGTGGCTTAATTCGAGGGCAACGGAAACAATTTTATAATTATTTTGCGTGTTGCTTGTGTGTAACTGACAGCCAAGCACAGCGGAAAACATAATTTCCAGAATTTCATTCGAGCTGTAAGCTTGTTTCCTTAGCGAAATACTCCTTATTAAGCGTGTTGTTTGTGGGAAAACTGACAGCAAAATAAAATACTTTAATTCGAGGGCAAGGAAAACAACCTAGTTAATAGTCTCCTTATTTGTAACTTCGATTACGTGTTCAAAGCAGCTTCGGGAAGTAATAATTCCATCTTTAAAAGAAACTCAAATCCTCAAGCTTTGTCGACGCTTTGTCGCAAATAATGGAGTCCATCCATCCAGGCCAGCGGATTCCCTTGACAGTACCCAACCATCCATATAATATATCCCCAATGGTACCCAGAATAGGCCAGCGGATTCTTTGTAAAGTACCCAATTCCCTTCATAATAAATCGAACATCCGCCATATTGAATTCGAGTTGAATGTCATCATATGCATCTACATAGCTAGTGTTGTTGTTTCCAAAGTGTTTCATTTGTTGTACTACCACGAACCAAGTACTCGATATTATTCGTGTAACAACAGAAATGCTGTTTACGCAAGACATCTAAAACACTACTGGATTTCTCCTTCCATTTACTAAGAGTTCAAAGAAATGTCGAAGGCAGGTTTGGAATCCCAACAAAATCTGCTATGTTGGCCTGAAATGTACATGGACTGTACTTTGGTTGATGATATTCGAATTAAGCATCTTATTTTTTGGCTGCGTGTCTACTAATTTGGAATGTAATCCTTTGGTTTATTCTGGACTTGGACATGAAACAATAGTAATCATGTTATGGAAAACTACTACATGTACCAGAACATGCTGTGATTTCGCCAATTCGTAAGTAAAATGTATTATGTATAGGGCAATGGGAGAAACAATGACAACTATTTTATTATATTTTCTGCATCGGGTTACATTTCAATACACATCTTGATATTCAGCTAATCTTAAAGGATTATGTATCTCTAACAAATGTCATTGGTTTTCCTAAACCCAAGGTTTGCTGTTTTGGACATTCCTATTTAGGGATGATCATTTCATTAAAAGTAATTGCTTATATTCTAACTGATTATACTGATATATTTACATGTGATATATGAACTGTTAGTAAGAGAATTTTTAAAGTAAAAATTACACTTTTAAGCAAATCTGGCTGTAGATCAGAAAACTATACTCACCATTTTTGCCAAACTCGCTGTTTTTGCGAAATTCGCCAACATTACCGCTGCCTTCTCACATTTAATTGATTCGCTCTTATCATTTCTTCATCAATTTTGGCAAAATTTCACCAACATTTCGGGGACCTTCTAACCTTGACGAAATTTCGCCAAATTCGCAAACAATTCGGGGCCCTTCTAGCTGGTTAATTTATTCGCTCTTATCATTTCGTCAACAGCCTTGGCGAAATTTCGCCAAAATCGCCATTTTCGCCAAATTCGCCAACATTTCGGGCCCTTGTAGCTGCAATCATGGACAAAAGTGTTGACACATTTGAGCAAAACAAACACTTTCTATCGGCGTCCGTCCGTAACTTCAAAAAGTATCTTTTTTGTTGATAGCCAACCCCCCCTCTCCCCCTTTTCAATGGTTGCAAATACGCTCCGTGGACACTTTCACCTGGTTACAACATTGAAAAGGGGAGAGGGGGTCGAAATGCCAAAATTACACATTGAAAAACTCACTCCTTGAACCAAATGGGTCTTTTTCAGAGAGTGTCTCAACTACTTTTGTCCGTGATCGTCTGAATTATATTTCACACATTGTGAAGCTTTCCCAGTATCATCGCTGTTCCGTATACTCAGAGATACAGTGTATTTAGCATCATTGTTTAGCAAGCTATAAATCCTGTCGCACACCAGTAGAGTGCAATTATTAAGGCGAATATTTCAGGAAAACAGAAAAGGACTGGGGCAGAATACCGTTCCCTAACATGAGTTCCGAAACCCGAAACCCGAATATATCCCGTAACCTGGCACCCATAAACCTTGTCTTCGACCCCCAAACTGAATGCGAAAACGCAAATAGTTCAATGTTGTAAACTTACGGAAAAAGCCCGAACTCCGTTACCCTAAATCCAGTGAGTGTAAACACAGCCTCTAACTGGAGTAGACTGAGCTAGGGCCTGGCTCGGTTATCGCACTTTAATACGCTTAAC
Source organism: Platygyra sinensis (assembly GCA_019787425.1). Taxonomy (NCBI): domain Eukaryota; kingdom Metazoa; phylum Cnidaria; class Anthozoa; order Scleractinia; family Merulinidae; genus Platygyra; species Platygyra sinensis. Next base: position 625 of record JAHPZR010009595.1, on the reverse strand, counting down.
GAGGCTTCCAGTTAGGCTTAATCGATTAGGGCTAGGCTTAAGGACCTCAGTGCCCTCTGGTTAGCGTAAATAGCGCGCGGTTAGCTTACAAGCGCTCGGGATTACCCTCCGACAGCCTTGTTATCGCATTTGGGGTTAGAGTTTGGCTTAATGAGGTTAGGGTTAGGGTTCTGGGCTTAGGGTTAGGTTTTAGGGTTAGCGTCAGGCTTCATTAGCTCCTGGGCTCTGGTTAGCTTACAATCTCTCGGTTTAGCCGAAATAATTCTGCGCCGGCCGGTTAGGCTGTTTATTGTTAGGTTTTTTTTTTTTATAATGTAAGGGATGTAAGGGGGAGCATTTCTACCCGGCAAGAATCTGCCCCAGTTCCTTCAGCCGTGAAAAGCTACAAGATGGCAGCGAGTCTTTCAAGTCGACACTACACTGGATGCAAAATAATATGCCACAGTTCGAGCCTGTACTTGATTGCCTATATTCCACGTCAGGATCCGATTTTCTGGAAAATTGTGGACTGGTCGTTCCGAATTTCATGAGGTTTAGTTCGCTCTGTTTCGGCATGCTCCCCGGGCATACTTCCCACGGGAAAAGTTCGCAAGTTGCTCTCATCACGCGAAAATGGTGTTTGAGT
>JAHPZR010009594.1:5000-12500 GCA_019787425.1 Platygyra sinensis | reverse complement strand
GTAGTTGGATGGAGGTTTAAGTTTCGGTAAAGAGGGGTCACCCCAAAACGCAGACCATGCAGACTGCAGACTGCAGACCGTGCAGACCATGCAGACTGTGCAGACCGTGCAGACTGAGTACTTTTTTTCTAACACTTGACTCGCTTTCTCACTTTTTTCGGTCCTACAGTTACAAAATAGTGTCGTGATGTTTGTTATTTATCCACAGACCGCGTCAAACTCGACGTCAGAACTGTTGATTCAATAGCCAAACGCGTTTGATACACTTTGTATGGGAAATTCCCTTTACTGATCTTAATATACTAAAATCAAGCATAAAATGAAACTTCCACATATCCTGGGTGCAAATTGCGTCGATTTTTTGACGGGTTTGTGGTTTTAATTGTTTTGTCCCAATTTGTTGTGAGTTCGTGTTTTTTTTTTTTTTTTTCGATTTTCTTACTCTCCGTTAACCTGTTAACCGCTTCATAACACAAAGCAAGGACACTGACTCTAAGCGACGTCGTCCCACAGATCGCTTTTGCTTCGCAAAGTGTAGAATCGCTATTAGACAAGGAGTATTGCAAGACCTTGCAACTTTCGGGTAGTCCGTGGATCGTGACCGTAACTACTCGCGTGAGATTTTCCTTACGTGTCACGCACGACACACTAAGCGACTACGACGTGCGAAGTGAAAGAGAGACCTGAGTAGAAACTGCACATGTTGCTTGTGACATTACATTACAAGTAAGGTTTATTTGTACATTTTAAAAATAGCGTTACTTAAGAATATTTTGGACTAAAGGGATTGCGGGGCCCATAACACGTCAACAGTCACATACCGAGCTGGCGCGCCCGTGCATAACAAACACTCCGATATATGATTGAATTAATGTGACCAGAACCAAAAACATATGTGAGTCAAAAGTAAATGCAAAAACAAGTCAAAAATTGACGCAATTTGCGCCCAGGATATGTGGAAGTTTAATTTTATGCTTGATTTAGTATATTTAGGATCGGTAAAGGGAATTTGCTTGTTGAATCAACAGTTAGACGTCGAAGGGCAACCCTAAAACCCAGAAACCGGAAACCAGAATCCGGAACCGGAAACCGGAATTCGGAAACCGAAACCGGAATCCGAAACCAGAAACGGAATCCGGAATCCGGAATCCGGAATCCACGAATCAAGAAAAACAAGTCTTCAAATTCGCGAAACCTTTTTTGCCTGTAAAAAAAATAAAAAATAAGAGGCCAAGTAAGGTGGAGAGGGTTATGATTATAAGAATCTAAATAAAGTGCGTCGTAATATGATGATTCCAAGCACCCTGAGAGCGTCTAAAATAAGCTTGCTGGTAAATGCCACTTTATTTTATTAGGTGATCCATTATTTACCGGAGTTATAAATTTGGGCTTTATGTCGAGTAGAAACTGAACAAGATAGGAATTGTCATAGAGAGAAGGGTCTCCGTCGGTGGCAGTCTTTGAACATTGACGGTTTTCGATGTCCAAAGGCTAACCTGGCTCTTCTAAATACTTTTTCCAACAGATACGAGGCTAATTCCAGATCAACACCATGTCATTTTCACACTGACACTGATACAAATCACCAGTACGTGCTCTTTCCGGCCTTCGTATCAAAACAATTTATAGCAATGTTGCACACTTACTTCCGTCTGCTTGTCACTTGCGAACGGATTGGACCACATGTTGTTAAAAGATGTTAAAGGATTGCCAGAAACTCACCGCAATAGGTTGTTGCTATTGAGCTACTCATTAGTCTTCTCAGAGATTTTGATCTAGGCAAAAAGCGTGCACTCTCACCAGGGCCAAGTTGAACAAAAGATGGGTAACTAGCCTGCGTGCTTGCTAGCAGGTTTCCGTGTTGGACCGGGGTCGCGAGCGGCGAAGCCTGAGAGGGCTCTCGAACACATGCTAATACAAAAAGACACGAGACACTATGCCTGCTCAGACGCACTTTATTTACATTCTCATAATAATCGCCCTCACTAGGAATAGCTATTCTACGAATTTCAACAGATGGCGAATTTTTGTTTCAAAACAGGTTAAGTTTGAGCGGTTTTTTTTTGCCTGACCTCTTATTTTTACCGGCAAAAGCTATGCAAAATAACTTTCGCGAATTTGAAGAAACTTGTTTTCTTTAATTTGTGGATTCCGGATTCCGGATTCCGGATTCCGGATTCCGGTTTCCGGTTTCCGGTTTCCTGGTTTTAGGGTTGCCCGACGTCGAATGGATAAATAACAAACATCACGACACTATTTTGAAACTGGTAGAACCGAAAAAAGTGAGAAAGTGAGTCAAGTGTTAGAAAAAAAGTACTCAGTCTGCACGGTCTGCACAGTCTGCATGGTCTGCACGGTCTGCAGTCTGCAGTCTGCAGTCTGCAGTCTGCAGTCTGCAGTCTGCATGGTCTGCGTTTTGGGGTCCGGTAAAGAGTGGGGCTATGGACATCTTTGGACGACGGCGAATTGACCAGCCACAGGAAGAAAGCAGTATGTTGAAATGAACGCTTTATCATCTGGGACAAACGGTAAGCCTTCCTCCTCCTATCGTATGGCATTTTGTGGAGAACATGCAACATATAATTAAATAATAAGCACACTTTGAGATAATTTTCGCCATTTGTTCGGAAAGTTTTCGGAAAATATTGTCACATGCCTGCATATTTCACATGATGTTGACAAACATTGTATATAATTTCTTCTTGTTGCTGTCATCATACTTGAAGCATTTTTGGGTGGTACATTATGATAGTCATGCAATATTTCAGCAGATTGAATTATATAGAAATCTTGAGTTCTAATAAAAGCACTGTGAAGTAGCAATACCATCTGGACTTTAATTTTTTATGTTTGTTTGCTTTTTACCCTGACATGGTAACAGTCTGTGAAATCAATGTATTACAATATTTTAAATGCAAGTACTATAGAAAAGAAAGTCATTTGATAGATCTCCAACTTCAGTTTTAAGCAACTCATTCATTACCTTTGCAATGCCCCCCCCCAGGGGGGGATTACTCCCAGAAAAATTGGGAGGGGGTGTGCAGCCTGCTTCCCAAATCCCTTACCCTAGCTATGTACCAAAATCTGTGATATTTCCTACCCTATTTATGACCTGACCAAAAATTTGAAACCCTATTTATAATAATTCTGACTCGTAAATCAAAATCCTGTTTCTGACCAGTTCCCTAGTCCAGACCAATGTAAAATTAGCATAAACATAATTTGTGAAGGGCTTTTGTTGATTTTCTTTTCGATAATGATGAAAAAGTGGCTTCTTGAAAACATACCCATATCAAGGCTAGAGTGCAAAAACCATACCCTTTTTATGACCAAGATAGCCAAAATCAGCTTAATTGATCCCCTATGTATGACCAGAACCGCTGAGGAACCATACCCTTGGGTGTGCACATGCCTATGATATGGGAAATCATAGGGATGTGCACACCCAAGGGTATGGTTCCTCAGCGGTTCTGGTCATACATAGGGTATCAATTAAAGCTGATTTTGGCTATCTTGGTCATAAAAAGGGTATGGTTTTTGCACTCTAGCCTTGATATGGGTATGTTTTCAAGAAGCCACTTTTTCATCATTATGAAAAGAAAATCAACAAAAGCCCTTCACAAATTATGTTCATGCTAATTTTACATTGGTCTGAACTAGGGAACTGGTCAGAAACAGGGTTTTGATTTACGAGTCAGAATTATTATAAATAGGGTTTCAAATTTTTGGTCAGGTCATAAATAGGGTAGGAAATATCACAGATTTTGGTACATAGCTAGGGTAAGGGATTTGGGAAGCAGGCTGCACACCCCCCTCCCAATTTTTCTGGGAGTAATCCCCCCCTGGGGGGGGGGGCATTGCAAAGGTAATGAATGAGTTGCTTAAAACTGAAGTTGGAGATCTATCAAATGACTTTCTTTTCTATAGTACTTGCATTTAAAATATTGTAATACATTGATTTCACAGACTGTTACCATGTCAGGGTAAAAAGCAAACAAACATAAAAAATTAAAGTCCAGATGGTATTGCTACTTCACAGTGCTTTTATTAGAACTCAAGATTTCTATATAATTCAATCTGCTGAAATATTGCATGACTATCATAATGTACCACCCAAAAATGCTTCAAGTATGATGACAGCAACAAGAAGAAATTATATACAATGTTTGTCAACATCATGTGAAATATGCAGGCATGTGACAATATTTTCCGAAAACTTTCCGAACAAATGGCGAAAATTATCTCAAAGTGTGCTTATTATTTAATTATATGTTGCATGTTCTCCACAAAATGCCATACGATAGGAGGAGGAAGGCTTACCGTTTGTCCCAGATGATAAAGCGTTCATTTCAACATACTGCTTTCTTCCTGTGTTTGGTCAATTCGCCGTCGTCCAAAGATGTCCATAGCCCCACTCTTTACCGGACCCCAAAACGCAGACCATGCAGACTGCAGACTGCAGACTGCAGACTGCAGACGTGCAGACTGCAGACCGTGCAGACCATGCAGACTGTGCAGACCGTGCAGACTGAGTACTTTTTTTCTAACACTTGACTCACTTTCTCACTTTTTTCGGTTCTACCAGTTTCAAAATAGTGTCGTGATGTTTGTTATTTATCCATTCGACGTCGGGCAACCCTAAAACCAGGAAACCGGAAACCGGAAACCGGAATCCGGAATCCGGAATCCGGAATCCGGAATCCACAAATTAAAGAAAACAAGTTTCTTCAAATTCGCGAAAGTTATTTTGCATAGCTTTTGCCGGTAAAAAATAAGAGGCCAGGCAAAAAAAACGCTAAAACTTAACCCTTTTTTGAAACAAAAATTCGCTATCTGTTGAAATTCGTGGAACAGCTATTCCTAGAGAGGGCTATTATTATGAAAATGTAAATAAAGTGCGTCTGAGCAGGCCCTAGTGTCTAGTGTCTCTTTGTATTAGCATGTGTTCGAGAGCCCTCTCACGGCTTCGCCGCTCGCGACCCCGGTTCAACATGGAAACCTGCTAGCAGGCACGCATGCTAGTTACCCACCTTTTGTTGTACTTGGCCCTGGTGAGAGTGCACGCTTTTTGCCTAGAACAAAATCTCTGAGAAGACTAATGAGTAGCACAATAGCAACAACCTATTGCGGTGAGTTTCTGGCAATCCTTTAACATCTTTTAACAACATGTGGTCCAATCCGTTCGCAAGCGAGAAGCAGACGGAAGTAAGTGTGCAACATTGCTATAAATTGTTTTGATACGAAGGCCGGAAAGAACACGTACTGGTGATTTGTAACAGTATCAGTGTGAAAATGGCTTGGTGTTGATCTGGAATTAGTCTCGTATCTGTTGGAAAAAGTATTTAGAAGAGCCAGGTTAGCCTTTGGACATCGAAAACCGTCAATGTTCAAAGACTGCCACCGACGGAGACCCTTCTCTCTATGACAATTCCTATCTTGTTCAGTTTCTACTCGACATAAAGCCCAAATTTATAACTCCGGTAAATAATGGATCACCTAATAAAATAAAGTGGCATTTACCAGCAAGCTTATTTTAGACGCTCTCAGGGTGCTTGGAATCATCATATTACGACGCACTTTATTTAGATTCTTATAATCATAACCCTCTCCACCGTACTTGGCCTCTTATTTTTTATTTTTTTTTACAGGCAAAAAAGGTTTCGCGAAATTGAAGACTTGTTTTTCTTGATTCGTGGATTCCGGATTCCGGATTCCGGATTCCCGTTTCTGGTTTTCGGATTCCGGTTTCTGGTTTCCGAATTCCGGTTTCCGGTTCCGGATTCTGGTTTCCGGTTTCTGGGTTTTAGGGTTGCCCTTCGACGTCTAACTGTTGATTCAACAAGCAAAATTCCCTTTACCGATCCTAAATATACTAAAATCAAGCATAAAATTAAACTTCCACATATCCTGGGCGCAAATTGCGTCAATTTTTGACTTGTTTTTGCATTTACTTTTGACTCACATATGTTTTGGTTCTGGTCACATTAATTCAATCATATATCGGAGTGTTTGTTATGCACGGGCGCGCCAGCTCGGTATGTGACTGTTGACGTGTTATGGGCCCCGCAATCCCTTTAGTCCAAAATATTCTTAAGTAACGCTATTTTAAAATGTACAAATAAACCTTACTTGTAATGTAATGTCACAAGCAACATGTGCAGTTTCTACTCAGGTCTCTCTTTCACTTCGCACGTCGTAGTCGCTTAGTGTGTCGTGCGTGACACGTAAGGAAAATCTCACGCGAGTAGTTACGGTCACGATCCACGGACTACCCGAAAGTTGCAAGGTCTTGCAATACTCCTTGTCTAATAGCGATTCTACACTTTGCGAAGCAAAAGCGATCTGTGGGACGACGTCGCTTAGAGTCAGTGTCCTTGCTTTGTGTTATGAAGCGGTTAACAGGTTAACGGAGAGTAAGAAAATCGAAAAAAAAAAAAAAAAACACGAACTCACAAACAAATTGGACAAAACAATTAAAACCACAAACCCGTCAAAAATCGACGCAATTTGCACCCAGGATATGTGGAAGTTTCATTTTATGCTTGATTTTAGTATATTAAGGATCAGTAAAGGGAATTTCCCATACAAAGTGTATCAAACGCGTTTGGCTATTGAATCAACAGTCTGACGTCGAGTTTGCGCGGTCTGTGGATAAATAACAAACATCACGACACTATTTTGTAACTGTAGGACCGAAAAAAGTGAGAAAGCGAGTCAAGTGTTAGAAAAAAAGTACTCAGTCTGCACGGTCTGCACAGTCTGCATGGTCTGCACGGTCTGCAGTCTGCAGTCTGCATGGTCTGCGTTTTGGGGTGACCCCTCTTTACCGAAACTTAAACCTCCATCCAACTACAACTCTGCTTCCAAAAGTCTCGAGGGGCCCCATAGTAGCTCAAAGTCCGTTATTTGAATTCAAAACACCCCACATTTCGAAATCTTCGTGGTCGTGGGTAAAACGAAAAATCAACAAAGTTTAACACTAATCATGATCGCGGTCTCATGCATGTAAGGGATCTTTACGCACGAATCGTTCATGTTATCGTCACTTCTAGGACTTCGACGCCCATTTGTCTGCAGTCGAGTATTCTGTAGCATATTTCCTTTCCATTTCTGGCTCCACAAAGGTAGGTTCCGATCAGCTTTGGAAACAAAAAGCCATCACGCTTCACAGGGACAGGACGCCATTTTGAATCTGTCCAAGTATAGTTGGACATATTCTTGCCTTTGTACCTCCCCCCACGTGCACTGACACAATGGCATAAACAATAAGGCAAACTTGTCGGAGACGGGGAGATACGGGGAAAACGTGTTTAATCCAGGTTTAATGCATGAATTAATTGTCTTACAAGTGAGTGAGTGATTTTTAATTGAATTTCGTCCCCAAACCCTAAACCCCATAGCATGACTTACATCATACCATGAGGTAAAAAGGAGCAAAATACCTATGTAATGCACTTAAAAATGTAAAGCGTAATCTTACCGAGCTATTCCTTGACAGAA
>JAHPZR010009592.1:0-25154 GCA_019787425.1 Platygyra sinensis | reverse complement strand
TGTTCACTAAAGTCAGAAAATTTAAAAAGATCAACAACTGGCATAGTGCCTGGACCATTGACGGCAAAATTTTCGTCAGGAAATCTCCAAGTGATCAAGTATATAGAGTATATGAAGTCGAAGATTTGGATAATATTCGTTAGATTATAATTAAATATTTTTCTTTCCTACCCTCTCCCACATGTAATATAACATTCTTTAAACGCTCCCTTTCAAAACCCTCGCTTCCCTTTCGCTTCTTTAATTAATTATTTAAATTTTGGCGGAGAGTTTTGTAGGAGGGTTTTGTCTCTTTTCAACATGCCTTCAAAAAATGGCACTTACTCCCTTCTATACAATAAGCTGCTTCGCAGTTTAATTAGTGTTTGTTTTATGTTAAGTGTTAGTTGCCATACACTTTTTGTACTCATTGTGATCTGTATCCGCCTTACTCAACCTATTGTAAATTGTAGTCAGCGCACCATCTGCACAAAAATTTCCATCGCAAGGCTAAACGCTATCGAACGTTGCAGGCTGTGGTTCATGAATTGCGTTAGAAAGAAATTTATAACTCGAGTGTGTATATGACCATAAATGCTGTTTCTCTTAATGCAAGAGGTCTCAACAAATCTATCAAAAGAAGAAAACTTTTCCGCTGGCTTCACATTAGAAAATTTGATGTAATTTTTTTGCAAGAGACGTACAGTGATGCTAGCTCGGAAAATTTTTGGCGTGCTGAATCGGGAGGCGACATTTTCTTTGCGCACGGCTCAAAACATAGCAGAGGTGTTATGATTCTTTTCAGACCCTCGCTAAGTAAAGAGGTGACGAATGTTACTGCGGATAAAAACGGCAGATTTACTATTGTAAACACTACCGTAAATGAAGATGAATTGTGTCTCGTTAATATTTATGCTCCAAATGACCAAAACCAGCAAATTTCATTTTATCAGAAGATAACCGATTCTATTCGTGGCCACCAAATTGACAAAATTCTTATTGGTGGAGATTTTAACTGCCCACTGTCCGCTTCCGATAAATTTGGAGGTAAAGACATTAAATTCAAAAAGAGTGTAATACATTTGATCGACGAACTCCGTCGCAACTATGACCTCGTCGATCCCTGGCGTGTGCAACATCCGCATGTTACGCAGTTTACGTGGAGAAATAGCTCCGGAAAAATCAAATGTAGGCTAGATTTCTGGCTCATCTCGAAGCATCTATTATGCCGCGTGGCGAACACCGACATTTCCGCCTATCATGATTCAGATCACTCTCCTGTCACCATCTCGATCAAGCCTGAAGACAAACAAGAAAAAAGAGGCCCTGGCTACTGGAAATTTAATAATTCACTCTTAGAAAATGAAGATTTTGTCACAAAAATGAGCTTCATCATCAGACACGCCGCCCAGAAACACAAAGATGTTGCTGACAAAAGGTTATTTTGGGAAATGCTGAAAATGGAGATCCGGATATTTGCAATTCGTTTTGCAAAGAAGAAAGCCAACGCTGAAAGAAGTGCAGAATTGAACCTCCTTCAAAAGCTAGAGAAAAATTAATCAACTCATGTATCGACGAAACCCCAGAAAATAGCACCCTTGTAAACAAGGCTAGAAAACTCAAGATCGAATTAAATGAAATTGCCGTGCAAAAAACTAAAGGGTCTATTATCCGGAGTAGAGCTAGATGGTATGAATTAGGAGAAAAATGCAACAAATACTTTTTAAACTTGGAAAAAAGAAGTTATGAAAAGAAACATATAACAAAGCTGAAGACACCTGACGGCAGCACAGTAGATGATCCAAAAACTATATTAACCATCATGAAAAATTTTTACAATCAGCTTTACACCTCTCAAAGCCAGCTTTCAGCTGAGCGCTTTTCCGCCTTTTTCGATTGTGAATCCTTGCCAAAACTTGACAGCACAAAACAAGACCTTTGCGAAGGTCTGATAACCGCAGAGGAATGCCTTGCTGCATTGAAAATGTTTCAACCTAACAAGACTCCGGGCACAGATGGTTTAACAGCAGAATTTTACCTTCGTTTCTGGACCGATATCTCTGGCCCTTTGATAGACTGCCTCAATCACAGTGCCTCACTAGGAGAACTTTCAATCTCTCAGAGACAAGGAATTATCTCCTTGATCCCAAAAAAGAATAAAGATCCTCTTCTATTAAAAAAATTGGCGCCCTATCTCTCTTTTAAACACAGACTACAAAGTAGCAACCAAATGTATTGCAAAACGGTTAGAGAAAGTACTGCTGTACTTGATAGACGGTGATCAAACTGGGTACATCAAAGGTAGATTTATTGGTGAAAATATCTGCCTAATCTTGGACATAATTCAGGAGTACCCAACGACCATTTTTGACTAAATTGTTCATACAACGTTGTAACCACTAAATAGAATGTTTAAACGTCAATCTTCGTTAATATTTAACTCTCCTGGGAAAAAATTACCCGCTCTTCACTGCCAGCGAGCAAGAGCTTCAGGAAACAAAACTCCCAGCCAGCTATCGTGTAAGACGGGTGTTAACCAGCCAGCACAATTAAAAATACGAGAAAACCCTTGTTGCCAGCCAGCGCTTAAGAGACTTTGGAGTTTGCCAGCGAGCGGTGGCGTACTTTTTGAGCCAGCCAGCGAGATTTCAATACATCATTTTCGAAGGTACTATAAACATCACCAGTAATAACTTCTTAAATAATAAAAAATCAAAAAACCATAATTACATTATAATAATAATAATAATAATAATAAAAATAAAAATAATAATAACAATAATAATAATAATCATTATCATAATAATAATAATAATAATAATAATAATTACAATAATAATAATAATTACAGTAACAATAAACAGTACTCACAGTTTCTCGATGAAATTTGAACTTGGGAAGTAGTTGCAGGGCAATCGAGATAGAAGATCTATGACACGTAAACACGTAACAATGCTATGAACGCGGAGCCAACTTATGGGCTGAGCTACAATGTCAGTATGGTTCTTTCCTCCCTCGGTATTGCACTATACCAACTCAGAATTTACGAACTCCAAAGTCAAAGCGTATTTTTTGTTCTTTCTGATGAAAGGAAACAATAAAAGGTAATCACGCGCCAAGAAGGTACAGTCAATCTTTTTCGCGAGACACAACGATGAAGAGGTACCCACGTGGCAAGAATGCACAGTCAATTGATATTTTTGTGAAACGCAACGATGTAAGAGGTAATCCCATGCCAAGGATACACAGTCAATTAAACTTTTTGCGAAATGCAACGATGAAGAAGTAATCATATGCCTAGAAAGCACAGTCAATTAAACTTTTTGGGAAACGTAACGATGAAGAGGTAATCACATGCCAAGAATGCACAGTCAATTAATCCTTTTTCGCGAAACGCAGCGATGAAGAGGAAATCCCATGCCAAGGATGCACAGTCAATTAAGCTTTTTGCGGAACACAACGATGAAGAAGTAATTATATGCCAAGAATGCATAGTCAATTAAACTTTTAGGGAAACGTAACGATGAAGAAGTAATCACATGCCAAGAATGCACAGTCAATTAATCTTTCCTGCAGAACGTAACGATGAAGAGGTAATCCCATGCCAAGAACACCCAGTCAATTAATCTTTTTTGCGGAACGTAACGATGACGATGTAATCAAATGCCAAGAATGCACAGTCAATTAAAGTTTTGGGAAACATAACGATGAAGAGGTAATCCTTTGCCAAGAATGCACAGTCAATTAATCTTTCTCGCGGAACATGTCAATGAAGAGGTAATCACTTGCCAAGAATGCACAGACAATTAAACTTTTTGCGGAACGCAACAATGAAAAGGTAATCACATGCTGAGAATGCGCTGTCAATGAACTCTTTTTCGCGAAACGTAACGACGAAGAGGTAATCGCATGCCAAGAATGCACAGTCAATTAATCTTTCTCGCGGACTGTAACGATGAAGAGTTAATCTCATCCCAAGAATGCACAGTCAGTTAATCTTTGTCGTGGACTGTAACGATGAAGAGGTAATCACATGCGAAGAATGCACAGTCAATTAATCTTTCTCGCGGAACGTAACGATGAAGGGGTAATCACATGCCAAGGGTGCACAGTCAATTGATCCGTTTCGTGAATTCAAACATAACGAAGAATAAACAGTCAATGAATCCTTTTCGCGAAAGGCAAAGATGAAGAGGTAATCACATGCCAAAAAGGCACAGTCAATTAATCCTTTTTTGCGAAAGGTAACGATGAAGAGACAGTCAATCCTTTTTGCGAACGGAAACGATGAAGAGGTAATCACGTGCCAATAATGCACAGTCAATGAAATCTTTTTCGCGAAAAGTAACGATGAAGAGGTAATGATATGCTAAGAATGCACAGTCAGTTAATCTTCCATATAAAGTAGCTATCAAGAGGAATCACATGCCACGTATGTACAGTCACTTAATCTTTTTAACAAAACGCAGCGACGAAGAGGCACTTACGTGCCAAGAATGCACGGTCAATGACGGAAAATCCATGCAAAAAACACAGTCAATTTATCTTCGTGTTGAAGCATGACAGTGAAGAAGTAATCACATGGCAAAGAGGCACAGTCAATAATCTTTCTGCCAAGGGTGGAAAGCCAATAGATTTTTCCAATGGAACCTAACGATGAAGAGGGAATCATATGCCAGGGATGAACAGTCAGTAAATTTTTCCAATGATATCTAACGATGAAGAGGGAATTAAATGTCACGGATGCACAGTCAATTGATCTTTCCAATGAGATGCAAGAATAAAGAGGGAATCACATGTCAGGTATGCACAGTCCGAGGATCTTTGCAATGAAACTTTATGATGAGGAATCACGTGCCAGGGATGCACAGTCAATGCATCTTTCCAATGAAACATTACGATGAAGAGGACGTCACATGCCGGAAATGAACAGTCTGATGATCTTTCCAATGAAACGTAACGATGAAGAGGGAATCACATGCCATTGATGTACAGTAAATAGATCTTTCCAATAACACCTAGCGATGAAGAGGGAATCGTATGCCATGGATGCACAGTCAATAGTTACTTTTTTTCCAATGAGATGTAACAATGAAGAGGGAATTACATGTCTCGGATGCACAATCAATGGATCTTTGAAATGAAACTTGAGGATGAAGAAGTCATCCATGCAAGGAATGAACAGTCAATTGATCTTTCCAAAGAAACGAAGGATGAAGAGGGAGTCACAAGCCAGGGATGTACAGTCTGAGGATCTTTTCAATGGAACTTTATGATGAACAGGGAATCACCGGCCAGGGAAGGACAGTCAGTGGATCTTTCCAATGAAACTTAACGATGGCGAAGACATAACATGCCAGAGATGAACAGTCAACTGATCTCTCCAATGAAATGTAAGAATGAATAGAGAGTCACATGCCAGCACTGTCTGATAATAAAGAGGGAATCACCTGCCAGGGATGCACACAGGCAGTCAGTGGGTAATTTCAATGAAACTCAGGAGTGAAGAAGTCATCACATGCCAGGGATGAACAGTCAATGGATCTTTCTAATGAAACTTAACAATGAAAAGGTCATCCCATGACAGGGATGACCGGTCAATGGATATTTCCAATGAATCGCGAGGATGAATAGTGAGTCACATGCCAGGGATGCACAGTCTGAGGATCTTTTCAATGAAACTTTATGATGAAGAGGGAATCATCTGCAAGGGATGCACAGTCAGTTGATCTCTCCAATGAAACTCAGGAATGAGAAATTGGTCACATGCCAGGGATGAACTGTAAATGGGTCTTTCCGATGAAATGTGAGGATGAACAGGGAATCACTTGCCAGGGATGCACAGTCTGAGGATCTTTTCAATGAAACGTGAGGATGAACAGGGAGTCACTTGCCAGGGATGCACAGTCATTGGATCTTTCTAATGAAACTTTATGAAGAGGAAATCAACTGCCAGGAATGCACAGTCAATGTATCTTTCTAATGAAACTTTAGGATGAAGAAGTCATCACATGCCAAGGATGAACAGTAGATGGATTACCGATGAAACTAAACGATCGGGTCTTTCTGTTGAAAGGAAAGGAGACATAGGTACTATCCTATAATGCTCAGTTGATTGATTTTTCTAATCGATCATTCCTGTGAAGTGGCCATCAAGTTTCAAGAATTTACAATGAAATGATACTTGTGATGAAAGGTAACGCTGAAAAAATACTTGCTGCCAAGCTTGTAATTGATCGATTTTTCTGAAGAAACCAAACGATGAAGATGCACAGTTAATATTTTTCTTCAGATGAAAGACAACGATGAATAGGAAGCCAAGTACAAATAACACACATTCAGTGAATTTGTTTTTGTTGACGGCTTTACTACCCATGTAGATCCAAAATTTCTACCATTAGCTCTGCACGTAAACCAGGTGCATTTTCATACTTCCAGGAATACCTGTTGGTCAGACCATTACATATGTCTCTAACTGTACAGATTACTGCAACCCCGCAACTTCCAGAACCACGGGTTGGTTGATCCGGCATTGGGACTTCGAAACGTTTGAAGCGGTTCCACATTCCAGGTGAGTATTTTACATTATGAGTCGTCTCGAAAATGATCTTCAGGATTTCCTTGGAGTTACGCTTAAGTTCTTCTGGAATCGGGCAATGGAAGCCATCATCAAAGGCAACGGTTTTTTCCTTGACAGAAAGAACTGCTAATCCCCAATGTGACTGGTGTAACTGCACGGGCAAAAACATATGTTCCACTCTGTTCATGTCATGAAGTAGACTTAATCTCTCCACAACATTCCTTAAAACTGTCCCAGTCGAGAGAAAAGATGGGAGCAGAATCTTCAAACCACCTTGATTTTCCATTGCGTTTGCTCGGTCACAGTACTTCTGAATTAAGAAGTTGATAATCTCATCGCAAAGATATCTTTCTCCCGCTAATGACGATAGAACCTGAGACGTTATTTTGTAATTCCCATAACACGCAAGGAAGCTGTTATCTTTGTTCCATCTGTCTAACAGCGCTTCAGTTACCTCTCGTTCGTATCCTACACCGCTGAAAGCCTGTTTTAACCACGTTTCCTCGAACTGGACCTGCCTCTTTAAACTTTTTATCTCATGGAACCTTCCCAAGATTCGAATTCCTTCTCGGTCGAAGATCCCGTAACCAGGAAACTTAAAACATACTCGGGAGCTGTTGTTTTTGTTTAATTCTCCTTCAATCTCAGAAAGCACAGACTGTGGTGGTATCGCCGTTACTTGGGTGGGATCCGTTAGCCTGCTCGCAGTGTCCGCGACTTTTTCAAAGGTTGTCAAAGTTACATTAACTCGAGGATAACTTGCCTGACTAAGTAGTCGTCTTGGGTGAAGAAAATTGTCGTTACTGCGCACGACGTCTGCCAAAATTCCATTTGCCGATGTCCTGCCTTGACACGTCTTAGAATCTTCAACTACCATTACATTTAAGGGGGTGGCTTGTTTCGCGTCTTCTATGTCCTTTTCGCTGCTAACAGAACCCTTCGAGGTGGGATACAGTTCTTGTTCTTGAACTAGATAGGAGGAACGAAACAATTTTCCCTTGTTTCCTTTTTTGGATCTTTTCGTTTGCGCCACATTTCTATTTCCTGAAGAGAGCGATTGTTTTGGTTGCGCTGATAATGAATCTCCTGACACCTTGGCCTTGCTAACTCTATGTCGCTTCCCATTTGTTATACTTTGAACTCTGTCTCCGTCAATTTCAGCAGAGATTTCGCGGACGTTTGTCTCCGTTACAGAGGAATGTGACGCAGAAGAATGATTTTCTTGTCCATTCTCTTTGGTGTTTTTCTTGCGCTTGAACTGTTTTCCATTGTTTTGCTTTTCCCTCTTTTGAGAACCAAAATCATCAGTTCCAGGCTTGTAACTCACACACC
Organism: Platygyra sinensis; assembly: GCA_019787425.1. Lineage (NCBI taxonomy): Eukaryota > Metazoa > Cnidaria > Anthozoa > Scleractinia > Merulinidae > Platygyra > Platygyra sinensis. The sequence goes on along the minus strand of JAHPZR010009592.1, from coordinate 17,263 downwards.
GCTTTGCTCTTTTGTTACCCTCCATGACGTTTTCTGGGTCAACGGTATGTTTTCTCTTCCGTCCATACTTGGAGGTAGAATCAAAGTGAATAGCTCTGTTAAAGAAAGACGCGGGTAGCCACATATCATCTTCTGAGCCGTAACCTTTGAAACGGACTTTATATTCGTAGCAATGTGCATCTTTTGACAGCTTCCTATCGATTACATCTTCTACCTCGTAAAATTCTTCATCAATCGGGGAGCTTGAAGGGCCACAAGATTCATCTTCAGTCTCTGAATTACCATCATCGACCTTGTATGGCGAAATTTGGAGTTTCAAGAGACTTTCTTTGGACGCTGGATGTAGGGTATAACTACCACGCTTTCCGGCAATCGGTTGTAAATTGACTGATCCAATAATGCTTGATTGTGACTTCCAATTTGAAAGGAACACATCCTCGGGAACATAGTAGACTTCATTTTCCTCTCTACAGTACATAGAACATCTAATTCGTACGGAAGACTTCCTTTTTAGTTGGAAACTAAAAACTTCAGAGCCGTCCTTTGTGGATTCCATTGCTTCCACTCTACCAATTCTATATTTGGTTTTTCCATCTTGTGTGACCTTTAGAGCAATGTCGCAGTATTTAAAAATGTCGTGATTAGGGTTGACAGGTTCTTTTCCTGGAAGATACTTGGATGCCCAGTGCCTTTTCTGACGACATCGAGAAATATATTCTCGTGGCAGCAGGAGTTTCAGGGCCCGCTTTATATGCAAGTAGGTCAACCTGCCAGCAGTACGTCTGCTTACCTTCCATGCTCGTCCGCCCACGTCACCTTCCTCACTTTCTTTGTCCTCCTCTATGACATTTTCCTCATGATCTTCTTGGTCTTCTTCTTGTTCCTCCTCTTTATCACTTTCGTGTGATTCAACTTCCTCGTCATCCACAGTGCATAAAGACTCCAGGTCTTCCAGCGGGACATCTGCGAATGATTTGTCCAACTTGTTAAAAGATTTAGGGAGATTGCCATCGACTACTTTAAATCCAACTGGCTTTGCAAACTTATATGGTACATCCCATTTTCCCGCTTCCTTTAACAGAGTGACGCACTGTTCGGGTACGTATTTGGAAAAAAGGGCCTGGCCGTCTTTCACCCCTTCTCTGTGAGCTCTGACTTGGGCTGCTTTGAAGCTTTTGAAGTCCTCCGGGTACCTATAGGCTGAGATGTGTTTCATTTCCTTGAAAGCAAAAGCCATATTCTTTCTTTTATTGGACGCTTTTACGTTTGCTCCGGAAGAGCTCAGGCGTTGCTTTGCGTTGAGATTGAACTGTACCTTGGAACACCGCTCCAGCATATTTCCAAACGTTGGCTGAGAGTCAAGGTTCTGAAGTTCTGTTGTCTTTCCTTGCATTTCCCCTATGATTCTTTCGGTTGTTTTTGTTCCAGAATTGTACGGGGATGCCCAGATAGGTCCAAGAGGCTTAAAATGGAGGAACATTGCCAGTTGGTGAATCGTGGCAGCAGAGAAGAGAATCTCCGCTGTCCCGTAACAGCCATAGGTGATGAATTTTCCGCGCCTTGCCGGATTGTGTTTGGCACCAGATTTAGAGTGAAGGCTGAGCTTTTTCAATTCCAAGACTTTCTTCCACAAACGAAATATCGTAATGGCACAGGAAACCGACTTCTGTACGTCCTCTGGGGAGCCGAAATCAGGAACTCTGAAGGGTTGTATCAGGTGATAAACAGCTCTTACATAAAGACTGGTACCACTGGAACCAGGAACGTGCTCGTCGAGTAGGTCTGCAATACGGACCGTGAACAGCCGTTCACAGGCGTCTGAGTTCTGATCCAAGAAGTAGACGAGAAGAAGATCGGAGGCATTGAATCCGCAGTCTAATCCTAATTCTTGGCATCGGTGTTTCAGGTCTTGGAGGTGTCGTATTGTTGCAATCCGAGCAGATCTTCCCTCGTCTTCCCAAAACGTTAACTCACGCGTGTCGTACTTCAAATTCTTTAGAAACAGCCTCTGTTCATGGTCGTAGTCCAGATACGCGATTGATGGCAGATGCCAATAGTATGGAGAAGCAAACTCCTCTTCATCAATTCTAAGGGCCAAATATTGTATCCCTTCCTTGCTTTCCTCTTCTGTTGGCGTCATAAGTTGAATTGCCGCTGCTAAAGAAAAACCTGCAGAATCGGTAGAGTAACCGATTAGATTAATCGGTGTTTTGCGCACATTTCCTGAGCTGTCGTAGTAACAAGCTCGCCGGAGAGCCTCCCAGTACCGCAAAAGATGTTGTGCCTTATAGCCTCGATCAGGACTTGGCCAAATGGTGTTAATTATCGTCGGCTTGTTTAGTGCCGCGATAGCAGAAAGGTTGTGGACAGAGACAGTTTTGGCCAATTTTTCTGTCTTGATTAGGTTATCTGTTAGCCTTTTCAACGCGGTGAAGTCGTCTGGATCATTCTTTCTTTCGTCCTTCCTAGGAATGCGAAGGTTTTGCTCCTGCCAAGTGCTGACGTCAGGATCCCAAACTTGGCCAACTAGGACGATCTCTCCCGTTTTCAGTTTGCGAGGCTCCAGGAAACGAAGACATCTTGCACCATCACTACCTTCATTCACTGGAAGACCTCTAAACGTTTCAGCCGCTAGATCCATAGCATCCCAGTTTATTCCTGGATCTATCTTTATCTGAGAAGAGTGTTTTGCGGCTGTAGTTTCCTTTGCGAGTCCAAATATGTCAGCGAGAAGATAATAATTAGTTGGACCAAGCTCGTTCTTAAAGAGAGCGCTGATATCTTTTACCAAATCAACGTACCTGTGATTGTTAGCTCTTTGAAGCTTAGAAACCAAATTTCTAATGATCTCTATCTGCATTGGGTTGCGTTGTGATAAACCCATCCTCAATAGGCGGACAAGATTAACTACGAGCCTTTGATCTTCACCGTCGAGACATGCGGAATAAAGACTTTCCTCCCAGTCTTTTGAAGAAAATTTTGCTCTGATCAACTGCTTCATTTTTGCCTCAGATACTTTACGCTTTTGCGTCTCGACTTCCAGAGCGTTGACGGCCTCACTCCTCCTGGCGTAACGTTTATTGAAACCAGAGAGCCCAAGTCCGTTGGCCTTTAAATGTAAGCTACCTGACTTGCGATGCTGAATGATGTCTTTTAACTCACGCAGTTGAGTGTGACAGTTATCATAGGTGTAGGGATGGTCACCGACTGAAAATGCGTCTTCTTGGCAAGGTGGATCCAGGCTTTTGATTCCTCCTCTTATCTCAACTACTTTTCCATGAACAGAGACTTTTTTTGAATTTGCTACGAAGATCGATCTGAATTTTGAGGTGGCTTCGTCTTTGAGAAGAGATGCCTCAATGCTGTGTTTCACTTTCCAGTCATTATAATTGGAGCAAAGAGCATGTCCAGGGTCTTGTTTGTAGCATTTTATGGTCCCATTTCTTACACGTTCACTGAAGAGCCTTTTTGGAGTTGTTCTTCTTATTTGTTGATCATTGGCAAACTGATTAACGACCTCAGAGTCCCAGAGGTAACAACACCTCACTTTGTTGTCTTTGGAATCAGGCTGTAGAGACTCTGAGGTCGTTACCAGTTTAAAGGATTTGATGGCTTCCGGAAATACTGATCAATAGTCTTCCTTTTCTTCTCTCCTCCTTTTTTAGACGAAGGTTTCTCTGTACTTTTTTCTATTTCCCGGTCCTTCCAGAAGGAGCAAGCTTCCATGTGGCACTTCGACACACTGTGTTCTTGCACTTGAACTAGGCCGGAGAACTCGAGCTCAGCTGTCCCTTCCAAAATCGTCTGGGTAGTTGCCTTTCTTGAGCGTGCAACTGAATGAGGATGGTTGTGAAGAATTGCCCATTTCAAGTAAGGTACACAAATAGCGCATTTGTAATTTCCTTTGTCGACATGGGTAAATTGAGGAAATATGTCGCCTTCGAATGACATTTCGATAACCGTACCGGCAAGACTTCCGACTTTTATAGGAGGGAAGGTCGCCGCCAGAAATGCTCTGATGCGGCTATCGACATAATTTAGTGCTTTCGCGGAGGAGGAGTGTATGCTTGCCCTTTCAACAACAAAGTTTGAAGGGTCATGAAACAAGCAGTTTAAATACTCTTGAAACGTCGAGGGCCTTCCAGGAAGATGAAATGGATAAAGATGATCTATTTTTTTGTGGAATTTCCGAAAGATTTCATCTTTGCTTACCTCTTTGGCAGAAGAAACACTGGAACTGGAACTAGCAGATACATCAGTAGCTTCTTCGTCCTCGCCCACGTCACTCTCCTGTGACTTCCTCTCAGTATCTGTGTCGAGATCTTCTTCGCGAATGTTATCAAAGGCGTTAACTTGCTCCCCCTCCTCATCGTCGGTCAGCAACATGGTGTCATCGACGCTAGGTTGTTGTTCTTCTCCCTGTGAAGTGGGCTCGGACGCAATCCCATATCCAAATTCTGCAGAAGAGTCTAATGTAGAGGCATTCTTGGCAGGGCTTTGGATTTCATAGGGCACGCATTTTTCAGGCATGTGACTAGTCTTGACCATTTCTTGGTCGGTTTTTACGGGTAAACAATGACGATCTCCCTCATCAGCGATCACCTTAACGTGGTCTTCTTGGCAGTAATTTGAGACGTCTGTTTCATGGGTGGCAATCTTCATTAGTTTCCCAGTCGAACTGTATCTCTCTTTCAAATACTGATAATGCGACACCTTCCCCTCTCTTTTCACTCCAGTAACCTTTAAGAATGGAGGGTTCTTAAAGATGGTATTCCCAAGAAGGGAAAAAAAGATAGATTTCGTGTCTTCTTTTGCTTGAGTCTCCTTTTGAAACTTCATCCAGATCTGTTTTTTGGCAGTGAAGTCGGCTTTGTCGCCCTCGCAAAATGTCCTTTCCATCCACTGTTGAACATTGCAGCCCTCAATGGTATGGGTGCGTGACTTCGCTGGGTCTCGTGCATCTGGTTTGCGCTTTGATAACTTCTCTTGGTCCTTGAAAGACAAACCCGTGTATGCTATTCGGCGACCCTTCTTAGACACTGGTTTCAACTTCCCATAGCCAACGTTTTCGAATGCAATACCGAGGTAGGCGAAAAAGCGTTCTCTGTTAACCGTTGCATTTAAATTCATGTAACTCGAGAATTTTTCCCACAGTTCCTCTTTTAGAATTTCAGTAGAGTCGCTCTCTTGTTGGTCCACGCAGTCCACCAACCACCGTTCTACATCCTCAACCTAAGACAATATTGGAGGTTTTCACGTCACGCAAGTATCACGCACGCACGTAAAAAATCGGATCGCTTACCACTCAATAAAATTGAGTGAAGAAATTGAAATATTGTACAAGGGTAATAAATAAAATAAAGCAGGCTACCGAGCTGAAAACAGACCAGCAGATATATATTTAAAAATATACTTTTACCCCGTGAAGTTGTTAATTTTAGAAATAAAACGAAAACCAAGAATAGAAAACCTTTTTCTAATCAATGTATTTAGAGTAGACATGTCTCCCTTTTGCTCGCTTGTCATGAGAACAATGAACTTTCTATTGCTGGTTTTCAGTGTCACGCCATTCAAAATAGATCAACATTAAAAATCAAAACCGTTCAATAGATTAGGTCCAGAATCTGGAAATACAAAGAAGGTACATATGCAAAGACTCTCGCCAAGATTCAGGTCACAGCAATTTTTCTCATGGAAGATATGCGAAGAAACGTTTTCCCCAAATTTGTAGAGATTTGTATGGAGACGCCATGCTGGTGCCCATGTACATGGGCACCAACATGGCGGCCGGAAACCAGCAGAAACATCTGTCACTGAGTTTTGCTACAAAAGCGTGAATTTATCTCTCGAATAACTCAAAAACGTAACAATAGTACTTTAATCTAATACAAGAACTGTTCAGATAGCCGAATAACCCGAAATAAGCCACCTTTTAAACCAACATAACAGCTCTCTCGCCCGTCATGTAAATGTCACGTCACGCAAAAGCTTAGAAATTCAAGCGTAGTCTATCACTAAACCAAGAACCCATTCGGAGTGAAAATATGTATGTATATCAGTTTTTAGCTGCTCTTATACAGCATGAAAGTTAAATTTCAGGAGGATCAATATTTTTGAAGTTTGAAATTTAGTGACGTCATTTGAAAACCAGCAATTGTTTTGAAATACAATACGCTAAGTGGTGATTACGTACTGTAGCATAATATCCCTCGACATGTCATGAAACCTTAGAAACTGTTACCTTGAAATTTCCCGTACTGGAACTTTTATGTTCAGGGCAGTCCTTTGCCTCTCTGCAAACCAAAAAAAAAAAAACAATGATTAAAAACTTATAAAAGGTGCTGATGATTCAGATAGAGAGACTCATCCCATTTTTGTAAAGCCCTTCAGATTAGATTTCTAAGTATTAGATCAGAAGTTAAAGGAGAGAAATTAAAAATCTTCCTTTCAAAGTTTACTTAATTGCTTGGTACTTATTAATTTGACTTACTTGCGCACTTGACTCAAATTGGGCGATGGATGATCTGTGCCTTCCATTTCTGCCCCCGGAGCGCAAAAGGCTCACCTGTAATAAAAATCAAAGTACTTCAAATATAGTTGGATTTCCGTAATAAAAAAAAAACACGGAAACAAACAAAAACAACAACAACAACCAAAAACAAAACAAAACTGGTTTGAAGTTTCTAACAATAACCATGGACGTATGTCGTCAGACAATCGCCGCAAAAGTTTCACACCAGAACTGGTGCAAAGTTTCGCAGCAAAAGCCAGTAGTCGTAGGTAGTCAGTCAGGCAATCACCGTAAAAGTTTCACACCAGAACTGGTGCAAAGTTTCGCAGCAAAAGCCAGTAGTCGTAGGTAGTCAGTCAGGCAATCACCGTAAAAGTTTCACACCAGAACTGGTGCAAAGTTTCGCAGCAAAAGCCAGTAGTCGTAGGTAGTCAGTCAGGCAATCACCGTAAAAGTTTCACACCAGAACTGGTGCAAAGTTTCGCAGCAAAAGCCAGTAGTCGTAGGTAGTCAGTCAGGCAATCACCGTAAAAGTTTCACACCAGAACTGGTGCAAAGTTTCGCAGCAAAAGCCAGTAGTCGTAGGTAGTCAGTCAGGCAATCACCGTAAAAGTTTCACACCAGAACTGGTGCAAAGTTTCGCAGCAAAAGCCAGTAGTCGTAGGTAGTCAGTCAGGCAATCACCGTAAAAGTTTCACACCAGAACTGGTGCAAAGTTTCGCAGCAAAAGCCAGTAGTCGTAGGTAGTCAGTCAGGCAATCACCGTAAAAGTTTCACACCAGAACTGGTGCAAAGTTTCGCAGCAAAAGCCAGTAGTCGTAGGTAGTCAGTCAGGCAATCACCGTAAAAGTTTCACACCAGAACTGGTGCAAAGTTTCGCAGCAAAAGCCAGTAGTCGTAGGTAGTCAGTCAGGCAATCACCGTAAAAGTTTCACACCAGAACTGGTGCAAAGTTTCGCAGCAAAAGCCAGTAGTCGTAGGTAGTCAGTCAGGCAATCACCGTAAAAGTTTCACACCAGAACTGGTGCAAAGTTTCGCAGCAAAAGCCAGTAGTCGTAGGTAGTCAGTCAGGCAATCACCGTAAAAGTTTCACACCAGAACTGGTGCAAAGTTTCGCAGCAAAAGCCAGTAGTCGTAGGTAGTCAGTCAGGCAATCACCGTAAAAGTTTCACACCAGAACTGGTGCAAAGTTTCGCAGCAAAAGCCAGTAGTCGTAGGTAGTCAGTCAGGCAATCACCGTAAAAGTTTCACACCAGAACTGGTGCAAAGTTTCGCAGCAAAAGCCAGTAGTCGTAGGTAGTCAGTCAGGCAATCACCGTAAAAGTTTCACACCAGAACTGGTGCAAAGTTTCGCAGCAAAAGCCAGTAGTCGTAGGTAGTCAGTCAGGCAATCACCGTAAAAGTTTCACACCAGAACTGGTGCAAAGTTTCGCAGCAAAAGCCAGTAGTCGTAGGTAGTCAGTCAGGCAATCACCGTAAAAGTTTCACACCAGAACTGGTGCAAAGTTTCGCAGCAAAAGCCAGTAGTCGTAGGTAGTCAGTCAGGCAATCACCGTAAAAGTTTCACACCAGAACTGGTGCAAAGTTTCGCAGCAAAAGCCAGTAGTCGTAGGTAGTCAGTCAGGCAATCACCGTAAAAGTTTCACACCAGAACTGGTGCAAAGTTTCGCAGCAAAAGCCAGTAGTCGTAGGTAGTCAGTCAGGCAATCACCGTAAAAGTTTCACACCAGAACTGGTGCAAAGTTTCACAGCAAAAGCCATCGTTGCACGTCGTGAGATAATCATCGTGTTCGTCAGCCATGGTAGTTTGTCCTTCAGAGCAAATGCTCGTAGCAATTTTAGATTTTTCAGATAAAGCATGTTACCGTCGGCGACAAGGATTATGCTAAATTTTGCAGAAAATTACTAAGATGATGGAGAATTATGATGCGATTTTCTCATTACAGAACTATCAAATATTTGAATTCAACAGCTTCAAGTTTCAAGTTTCACAGTAATGGCACCAAATAATACTCTATAGTTTCAAACCAGAATTACAACTTTTACGTCAATCAGCAAAGTATAGATTTCATTAGTCAAAATTGATGTGCACATTGCTTAGTACAAACGTAATCCGGTAGTCTTATTGAAAAGACTGGTTGAGGCATCTTTTAGTTCTGCGAAGACATTTGAAACCTGTAGAATGGAACGTATGAACAAAGTGAGACTTTTCAACAAGGACCACAGGGGTCTAGTACTCGGAGTACTGCATTGTGTACTGTTTTCTTAAACTTTCTACATCCGGTAACCTTTTCCGTAAACATCTTTCCCTAAGTGTCGGAAGAAGTTATTGTTTAGTTCAAAACCCTATTGCAGACATAACCCGGCAGCATAACGTCAAATAGCATTAGCATAATGATAATGTGCTGATTATAGTTTACTAGTTTCTTCCACTGAAAACACAGCTTCTTCTCACAACAATCTTTTCGTGTACTTTTTGGAATTATTTGACAACATTTATAATTATTTAACTCATCCTTTAAGAAATATTTTAGCAACGTAACTAGTTTTTATGTTGCCTGCGAATACAGTCGCTTATGATCGTTCTCCGTCACTTTCCCGTCGCTGGGAATACGCTATCTACCTGTCATTAGGCAGATTAGGTGTTCTGATCAGTGTTAATCTCATCGGATGTCTCTGTCCACAACATTTTCTACCTGCTGGCAAGACCTGTGGAATCCTTAATTTCTTTTTATTGCGTAAATTTAAGAAAACCAAAAACTACACCAAATCCAAAATCTATTCTACATGAGGTGTTCGCACGTTTTCTTGCTCCTAATTAGTTTTGTTTTTTTGTTGTTTACAAGCTTGAAACAGCGGTCAACGCAAGGAACTGAGGGAAATAAAACCACTTCACTGTTTTGAAACCTTGGTAGAAAATCATGTCAAAATGACCCATTGATGACCTAATTAAGATGCAACAATGCCGCTACTTTCATCTAGCCTGCGAGCAGGCTCACGGTAGAGCGAAGGCGCGAGACAAGAAAGTGAGCTGCAGAGTTTTCACTTCCACCCTGGAAACCGCAAATAAAAACTAAGCCAACTAATTCTCACCGGAAGTATGAATTTTGACACCTCAGGTTGCTCAGAATTTCATAGCAACATGCAGTCATTGTTGATAAAGTTTGGCCGAAAAAAAAGCGTCGATGTTTATGTCTAGCAAGGACACACAAGTGATTGCGAGTGATCTTGCTTTGGCAATCTGATCTTTGATAAATTGCCAGTAAACTGGCAAACGCCGTCGCGTTTTTTTGTTGTTTTACTCTCTTGGCAACTATTCACCAGACTCCTTCCCGCCGGATCGCTATGCGCTACGCAAAACGCACGCGTGACTCAAAAGTGAGCAAATTCTCAGGCTTCTTTGACCTGGTGCTTAACACATAGTAAAGGGTTTGGACATGGCTTAAATCCAATTAACAGGAAATAAATTTATTTAACACCTAGGCGACCTTTACTCCCAGCGCACTTGATTCCCAAAACAAGTCACTGACAAGTTAATTTACTGAGGCTGCTGAGACACAGTCTACCACGCCGACAGAAAATGACAGATTGTATTCGGATAAGATTGAAGGAAAAAGACGATGCACTCCCGGGGGAACGCATCAGAGCGGTTGGCATGTGTTTTTATGGCACTGGACAAGACCTAGTCAAGGCGAGAAAGTATAAATTAGAGAGGAATCCAGCCAATGTCAAAGACGTGATGTGCATCGAGGTAAAACTGCGAGGCCAAGTAAGAGCAACACTTAATGCCAATATCTCTCTCCTGCTCGCACCTCTGATGGATAGCAGCACAGTCTGGGATACTACATGGTAATTACGCTTTAGGGCACTTTTCTCTTTATGGAAAGTCAATGTTTTAAATTTGGCAATTCTGGAAGTGAGTCATTCATTAATGTTAATGCTATTTTTAGTCTCGTGCAAGAAGAGGCCAAATGGAGCCGAGGGGATTCGGGAAGGACAGCCAAAGCGCACAAGATAGAGATAGAATGCATGGTGAAGGCGACCGACCTACAACTTTTAAAGGAGAAAATGAAATCTTGTATTGTCACTGATCTTTCCTTATGAAGTAGAACTACAGTTTAGTTATGATCACAAATTCATATTTGCAACTTTCTTTGTCTTGTTATTTCGCACATGTCTTTTGTCTGTTCAGGAAGGGATCACACTGGTTTGTAATAGTTGTTAATAAAAGCTGACACCATTACTTTTCAGCCTTTTGTGTTGGTTATAAGCTGTAGTTTACACAATATCTTGCAGTAATCGAAGACTCAGGATTATTTCATGGGTCTACAAATATAGACTTTACTAGGAGTGTGTTAAGGTATTTTTTCTCAGCACAGCGAATGTGCGGTTTATAATTACAAAGAAGCAAAAAATTTGTTTGTTTAGACAAAATTTCTGTCCTCGACAACGCTCTACAAGTGCGGATGGTTTGTAGCGACTTAACAAATTTTGGCCGAAGCGGACAAAATTTTAAACGCACCGCCGACAAAATTTATTTGTCCCTGCTAAAAACTGGACAAAACCGTTTAAATAAACTTTGTTTATCTTGTCATTGATATATTCAAAAAAGCTTTTAACCGTATAAATTTAGCGTCTCAGTTGTTTCTCGTGTTACAATTTTCGCAGTGGACGTGAAATGAATCCTCATGGTTCATGGAATTTAAACCCAATGGCAAGCCATCCTTAATATGAACAACCGAATTCTCTAAGGCGCTGGAACGTCCTCCTTACGATGATCAGTTTGGCTATCCACATGTTACAGGGAGACGCTATAAGATTGTAGACACCATTCGAAGACTGCAACACACGACACCAAAATTGGCACGACAAAATTTGTCGCTCGATTTTGCCACCGACAATTATTTATTTTGTTCCTCTTTTGTAACGCGCGCGTGAACAATAACGAAATTAGAGCCTGTCGGTAGTCAGTGTGTAGTAGCGGACAAATCTTGAATAGTCTTGGCAAAAAGCAAACCGAAATTTGTCTTCCGGCAATTTTTGCTTCGTAAACCATTATACGCACTAGAGACAATTAGTAGGTTGCAGTTGGTCACAATTTGTGGTTTTCACGTCACACAAGTAAGCTTAATTATCACGCAAGTGAAAAATAAAATCGTTTACCATTCAATAAATTGAGTCAAGAAATTGAATTATGTTAGACGAGTAATAAATAAACAACTTACCAAAGTTTCGGGGTTGTACGATATTCCGAACTCGAGTTATTCGGCAAAAGATATCACTGAAAATTATAGTGTTTAGTATGGAGACGCCATGTTGGAGCCCGTCTGAGGGACTCCAACATGGCGGCCGGAAACCAGTGGAAACATCTGGAGTTTACTTTGGCTCTTTCAAAACATTTATTCTCTCTGTTAAACTTGAAAACATTACCATAGGCCCCCTCTTTCAACATTTTGGTTACTCAGAACTCGAAAACATAAGGTGAATCAATATTTTCGTGCACGTAACATGTTACCCTGAAACAATGCCGACGTCACGCAGTGGGAAAAAACTGTGTTCTATTTTCAAAACAAAGCGGTCAAACAGGCAAACAGATATATCCTTAAATATGGCTTTTACCTGATAAAGGGAAAAACTTAAAATTTTAATTTCAGTTTTTTCTGACGTCACGTGAAAACCAGGAATTAGTGATAATTTATTTTTTATCATTACGCTTAAAATTCCTTGACAACAGATGACTGACAAGAAAAACACTTCACTGTTTATTTAATCCATTTTTATCACGTTTCTACCTGGGAAAAAATTTATAAGGGAATCCCGTTGAAAAATTTTCCTTACGACGGGGAGCAAGTTGTTAAAACGCGAAAACCCATCCAGTCCGCATTTCTTGAGCGACGACAAAACAGATTTTCAAAACGAATAGGTTCTTGTTTTTTGCGAATGCGGTCTAAAAAAAGAAAACGATCTTAATTATATTACGTAACCACAACTTCGGTCACACTTGAAAACTAAATCACGTTGCTCGCGCTGGCCAAATGGCCCCGGGATTTTGCTTAAGTTTGTTCGCAATGCAAATGGAATGTGTGAGAGGTTTTATCGAAACTATTCACACATGCCATGGGAAGGTCCAGTGATTGTTCTAAAGGTAAGTAACTAATGGTTTCGATTGAAACGTCAAAGTGAAAGATCATATCCAGAGCGCCCGGAACAATACACAAACTGTGTGCCAGGTACGCAAAGTCATTTAACAGGATGAGCGAATTTTCTTATAATCAAAACGAAAACCGAAATTTCTCTCTTGACAATTTTTGTATGCTGACATCTGCACTAGAGGAAATTTGTACTTTGCGGTTGGTCAGAACGAGCGATATTTATCTAAGCCTTATAGCGCTCTGAGAGAAAAAGCAATTCCTTTACAACAAGTTATTGAAAAGAACAACATTTCAATGTTTGTTTAATCAAGTCTGTCAAGTTTTTACCTAGGAAAAATTTTGTCGGCAGTGCTTTAGACAAATTTCCCTTCCGGAACTTGGTCAAGACCCGACAAATCATCCGCATTTGAGCGTTGACGATGAGAGAAATTACCCGATGAGAGAAAATAAAAAAAGTCTTGCGCTATTGCGAATAGGGCCAAGAAAACAAACATAACGATGGGACCAGAGATGTTGCTTCAGTCCATTGTACATGTTTTTCTATTATTAGATTAACTCGGCAGAATCATTGAAATATCATATCCAGAGTGCTCGGGACAATAAACAATCATTGTGCCAGGTACGCGAAGTTATAAACGGTAACGTTTATTAAAACGCGACATTATCATTGCACAAAAGAGGCCCACGAGTTGGCCTTTCGAAGCTGCCCGATCAAGGTTTAACCGGGGTCACGAGGCCTTGTGGAGAAACCAAATCGCTTACACAAAAAAAACCTAGCTTGAGTGCTGAAAACAGAAAGATAAGGAAACCGAAAACTAATTTAATTATTGCAAAATCCCCGTGATAAGAAGGACCAAATTGTAGAACATATAATGAGGTTCACTACATGATAGTTGATCATAAAAAAAATTGAGATGAGAGAGGCTAAACGAACATTCGCACTTCATCCCTCAGTTCATCAGTTCAGCTACATGAACTTTTGGATAATCAAAATAGACTCTCCAAAATGACAGTTTTGACACCATTAAAGACTGCAACAGACGGCACAATAATTGTCACTTCGATTTTGCCACCGACATAATTGCGAATTTGTCTACTAGTGCGGATCGGCCATTACTGCGCCTTTCAAAAACGTGCGGACTCTAACATTCAAAGCTCAACCCGACAAATGTGTTTTTTGCTACCGTCAATCAAATCTTCGGTGGCCCCTCTCAGCTTCGGACGACTGCCGAACACTGTTTCGGTGACTGAATTATGCACAATGATTTGATTACCGCGCGCTCGACAGTATTCGGAAGCTGGGAGGAGAAGCCGAACATTTGATTGACGGTAGTGAAAAACGCACTAGTTTGTTTGCCTTTGAATTTTAGAGTCCAGATGTTATTGAAAGGCGCAGTATGTGCAAGAAAAAGCAACTAAAAAGAAAACTCATAACCACAACTTTGATCACACTTGAAAACTAAATCACGTTGCCTGCACTGGCCAAAAGGCCCCAGGATTTTGACACTGAACGTTTATCATTATTATTGCTATTTCGGTTATTCTCACAAATCAGTGAAACGTCAAGGAGAAAGATCAAATCCAGAGCGCCTGGAACGATAAACGAACTGTGTGCCAGGTATGCAAAGTAACTCAAAAGGCACTTTTGGCAAAAGAGAACCACAGGAGTTCACAGGCGGCAATTGTTAATATTCCATTCACTTTTGAAGGGTGAGCGTAAAAGATAAGGAAATTAAGCATTAGCGCCTGTCCCGTAGCGGAAACATTTGGAATTTTCCTATAATCGAAACGAAAACCGAAATTTGACTCTTGACAATATTTGTATGCTGACATCCGCACTAGATGAAATTTGTACTTTGCAGTTGGTCAGAACGAGCGACATTTCTCTAAGCCATATCGCACTCTGAGAGAAAAAAAAATTCCTTTACAACAAATTATTGAAAAGAACAACACTTCAATGTTTATTTAGTCAAGTCTGTCAAGTTATTACCTGGGAAGAATTTTGTCGGCAGTGCTTTAGAGAAATTTCCCTTCCGGGACTTGGTCAAGACCCGACAAATCATCCGCATTTGAGCGTTGACGATGAGAAAAATTACTCAATGAGAGAAAATAAAAAAGTCTTGCGCTATTGCGAATAGGGCCAAGAAAACAAACATAACGATGGGACCAGAGAGGTTTCTTCAGTCCATTGTACATGTTTTTCCTATTATTAGATTAACTCGGCAGAAATCATTGAAAGATCATATCCAGAGCGCTCGTGACAATAAACAATCATTGTGCCAGGTACGCGAAGTCAGTATATTGCACAAAAGGAGCCCACGAATTGGCCTTTCGCAGCTGCCCGATCAAGGTCTAACTGGGGTCACGAGGCCTTGTGGAGAAACCAAATCGCTTACCGTGACAAGGAAAACCTAGCTTGAATGCTGAAAACAGAAAGATAAGGAAACCGAAAACTAATTTAATTGCAAAATCCCGGTGATTAGAAGGACCAAATTGTAGAACATATAATGAGGTTCACTCCATCATAACCGCTAAACGAACAATCGCACTTCATCCCTCAGTTAATCATTCAGCTACATGAATTATAAACGAAGATTGAAGAGACTTCTGCTCGCAGGGTAGATGAATTTTGAATATTTCAAATCAGGCTCTCCAAAACCGCCAGGCGCGGTTATTTAGGATTCGATTCGCCATGAGTTTTCGCATTATACATGTAGACTTGCGGATATCAAATCATTATGAAGAGTGATTAATGTTACAGATTTAATAGGAAATTTACTAACTACACTTTTGCGTGCCCAACTTAACCAACTACTTAAAATTAGCATCAATAAAGGGAACCGAAAAATGGCCTCAACTCGATATTTGTCTGAAGCGCGAACCTTGCGCTTCATCTTGCATTCTCCTCGCGCGCTTAGCTCATAAAGCCACACTTATCGTGGAAGCTAGGGGGTTACATATGTTTCTTTATTCACCACCGCAAACATAAGAACATTTATGCATCTTAATGATTTGAATTTCGAAAGGTTGCAACGGGGCTTATGGTATTCAGCGAAACGAAACGAAAAGTTTTTCCGCACACGTAAAAGAACAAACATAAAATTATCTTACCGTTTGGGATCTTCAAAGATCAAAAAGATCTCTGGCCAGTAGCCCAACGCCTTCCACTGAAATGAACATTTCCCGTCGCCCGGCCGATAAACCGCGATCCACAGAAATATCTAAAGGGAGAGTGTATATGAAAAAAATCTTAGTTTTGAATATCTTCCACTAAAACAACGAGTTCCATAACGTTTTTTTTAGCCTCTTATCCTCCATGAAACAAAACCTTAAGCCAAAAGGAGACTTGTGCAGTATATGAAACACAACGTTGTGAAATAGTTGCAACAGAAAATTCCAGCTCTATCGGGCAGTTACAGATATATGAAATAATTATTCAACGGAGAGACTATGCGTCTTCTATCAGCAAAGAATCGGTTTTGTAAAAAACCATTTTCCTGAGGTTTACGGCACTGTGCATAAATCAGTGATGTATCCTAAACTGACTAGATCAGACAACAAACCTAACCGACATTTTGCTTACCTTTTGCCTGACTTCGCAGATACAATAAGATTATATAAAACGAAAGCGAAAACCGGCAAACAAGACGTTCAGGGAGAGTATATTTGAATAAATATTAGTTTTAAATTTCTTCCACTTAAACAACGAATTGCATAACCATTTTTTTTAGCTTCTTGTCCTCCCTGAAACAAAACCTTAGGCCCAAATGAGACGTGTGCAAAATATTACAAACAACGTTGACAAATCGCCGCAACGGAAAATTCCAGCGTGCGCAATTACAGATAGTACAGGAAAGAAACAGCTGAAGAAAGACCTCAATATGCTCCGCTTATGTTGTACATTATTCAACGAAGACACTATGGGTCTTCTATCAGCAGAGAATTGTCTTGAAAAAAACATTTTCCAGAGGTCTACGGCACTGTGCATAAGTGATGTTTGCTAAACTGACTAGATCAGACAACAAACGTAACATTTCGCTTACCTTTTGGCTGACTTCACAGATACGGATCGATCAGTTGCCAGTAGCTGCTAAAACTTAAAACTTGAACCAAGCAAACGGGACTGAGGTTTCTTCCGTGCTACCATAAGATTTATGCAACACGAAAAGCAAAACCGGGCAAACAAGACGTGCAGGCAAACGAATATACATGTATATGAGGCTGCCAGCAGTGCTGTGCACTCAAAAGTGTGTTGTGGTCAGTATTTGACAGGAATTCGCAGCATGACATATGCCTTGCTTTATTTGACACACCCCAGTCAATAACTGCACTGACAACAAATAAGAGCGATTTCAACGGTGTTGGCGCGAGATCGCGTTTCGAAATGAGTCGTAGAACAAAGAGATTTTTCCTCTAACGGTTACCAGGAGAAAAACAAACTCTACAAACTAGACATTTTTTTTTTATCTAGCTAGAGCCAGTGTTGCAACATAAATTCCCAGCCAGGATGGTGTTTATATAGATTTTCTAGCTAGTACATGTGGCCAATGCTCCATTTCCCAGCCAGTGCTATTCTTCCCTGTAGAGTGGGTATTTTGTC
>JAHPZR010009590.1:5000-12500 GCA_019787425.1 Platygyra sinensis | reverse complement strand
TGAACCAACAGTACTTCATGATGAAAAAGAAATGACTCAATCAAAGGTGACTGATTGCATTGGAAATGTTTTTCTTTCATGGACATTCTCACACTGACAAAGACATATAATTTGCCACAAACTATGTAAAATGTTGCTTTCCTCATAAAAGAAATTATTTGTATCATGCAGGTCTCTCTTGAACTAATTTTTCATTGTGGTACTAAATTAGACTATGTGTAGCCGTATTTTCTATTTCTCGAGTTTATATTATTTGTGTTTTGGATGACATTTCCCATGTTTATTTTCCTTTTAGTGGATTATTCCAGCAGAAGGAATTTTAAAATTCAGGTCACGACAGATCAAGATTGGATTTCCTCAGGTCTATGAGCTGACAAGATTTTGCCGGTGAGTTTCCTAGTCTTTGCTACAAGGTACCTTGGGTGATTTTGCTTTTTTACATGTATCAACTGGTATGAAAACAACACTTAAAAAATTAACCCATAGAATCCAGTCAACTCTTAATTACAGAGTAGTTGAGGTTGGTTGTACATTTTGTTTACATGAAGATTTCCAAAGTGGGCAGACTTTCAGTCTTTTCAAGAAGGACGGGCTACTCAAGGATGTCAACAATGGCTCCCTATTTTCCTGAAGTTCATTGATGGCAGTATGGTGAGAAAATTATTGTATATTCATCAGAAAAATTAAAAAACCTAAATAACTCCATAATTTAATTTTGATATAATTGTTTAAAGGGTTATTTAGTTTTTGTGCCTAGTGCTCGTAGAGCTCTAGGCACAATGTCATTGTGCATATGAGTGCTTCCATAACACTTGCCATTCATATAATATGTCATGAAGTGTCCCCCCTTCACTTTTTGTGCCAAGTGCTCGTAGAGCTCAAGGCACCATATTAGTGTGTCTGTAACTCAGGTTTTTCTTGTGTTCTTTCACCAAGAACTCGAGACCACTTGCGAGCAATGTTCATTTGATTTTTGTTTCCCGAGAAGACATGATGTAGATGGCAACTTTTTGCTATAATTGTCTCATGTGCTCACATTGCGCGTTTGTTCAACGACGTTGGTAAGTTTTGTATGTTTAAGATTTAACTCGAGTGCATTGGGGCATTTTCGCAGGAAAAAAATTAAAACCACAGCACTCGGGAAAAAAAACCTGTTTTTCACTACAAACTTATCTCAGCACATGCAAATTTATATTTGTTTGAAAGGTCATTGAAATGACCTTTTTCAACTAGTTTTTGCTTCTGAAACAAAAATATGCGATTGCACAATCAGGCGTAATGCACGCTATACAAAGATTGTATTCTGAAATGCTGACTTCGCAGCGATATAAAAGTTCTCCGTTAATAGCTACCAAACATCGGCAAAAGTAAAATCTATTCCTTAACATTCCAGCTTCATCGTGTTATAATTTCAGCAAAATTGAACTAACCAGCACTAATTAGAATTGTTCTGTCACCCATCTGTCAACACTTGCAAGACAAAGGAAGGGCGGTCGCCCATAGCAACCAAAAAACTTTGAATGCTACACGACCCGACATTTTGGTCAACAAAATCCAGAATTATGAGTTGAATGGGAACATCTTTTTCGAACTTCAGATGAAAAAATGATTTATAACGCTTTTACCGGCCGGTAAAACGCAGTTAATGGAACATGACACCCCTTGGCGCAAGGCTGTTTTTCGTTTGTCACGCAATCCAATAGGATAAATAATAGAACAATACTGAATGCGAAATTCATGGATGAATGTTCCCTTGTTCTGGCAGTTAGCACAAACGCTATTCATAGCTGTATTTTAGCTTCTATCTCACCGTGTAATCTAGTCGTATATCTTAGCTTCTCTTAGATTGGTCCTTATATTTGTTAGCCCCATTCACGGCTGACAAGCTCGCCACGTTGCATCTATTTAGCTTATAGTACAGCTGTACCTATTGGTCGAACTTTGGGACACTGTCTTGCTATATAAACTTCATAATACTGTCACAGGGCATAATCTTGGCAGCTTGCACGGGAGTACACATTTTGTAACAATTTTGCTTTACAATTTTCCCACCCTCCCTCCCTGGGAGAAGAGCTCTTTAATTGTTATTTGCCAATAAACTGGGGTCACTCCTTGTGGTTCGGTTAAGTCTGCGTAGCGACTTCCCCCAAGCTTTGGCATTGCTTGTGTCTTGCCATCTTATGTCCTTGCCTTTATCTTGTCCGATCCAGCCTCTGCTGTGCTGGGGAGATAAGAAAGGCTCTGCCAATACTCTTGTTCTATTCCCACGTTAGTGGGGGGATAAGTGAGGCTTTTGGTTTTGTGCACCTGTTATGAAGTCGCGTCAAACCTGCCACAGGGCTGTGTCCCCCAAAATTACGCCATATTGTTGTTTGCTTATTTGTTGCGGTTACCTTACCTAGTTGCGGTACACTCCGCTCTTAGTTCAAATAGTGGAATAGTGACATTAACTATTAATAGAAAGTACCATTACTTGTTCTTATTACTTAGTTCTTGTTCGATTATGAATTGTTACAGTTGATACGTATTTCAAATTAAGGTTTCTTGTTGTTGTTGTATCATATAGTCATTGCAGATGATACTCTGAGTTTTCATATCACTAGGCACATGTAGTCATAGACCGCCTACTTGAAACTAAATTGTTAAACACAGCAATGTTGCTTAGGGTTGGTTGGCAACTAATTGCATCGGCTGAAAGAAGACTTAAATCTGGCTAAAATTTCACATGAAACAAAAGAGTTGGGTAAACTGCCAAGAGCTGCCAAGACCAGAAAAACCAACTGGGCTTGCTAAAGAGCCAGCTTACTGTTTATGTCTGTTTTCTAAGCTACATACCTGAAACACATTTTTTATGCTTGAAGCTCAGCATAGCTCTTTGTGTATCTTTTCTGAATAATGTGTTCCCAAGCCGACAATTCAGTAACTAACTTGGTAGATGTAGAGTAGCCATCTTGCACCAGTGATGTTAGCCAGTATTATTTCTTAACTGTTACAGTGACACACAGGCTTATTACCTTTTCAGTCAGTATTACCACTTGATGACCTTTATCCATCATTACATGACAGAGTTTTGGAGGAATTATCCCACAGCAGTACTGGACAAATTCCGGTTTTGGAACTCTCAGAGACATTAGCAGAGTTGAACTCCAAAGGAAAGAATTTTCACAGAGTAGTAATTCAGTCTGGTGCCCCATACAACTTCATGTGTAATGTTAAACTTCCATGCAGACAATGTTTACCTGTAGCTGATCTGGTTAGAATTCAAGAACTTGCCACAGAGGTGCAGAAGTCACATATTTAGACACTGTGGTCCAGAATTTTTTAATTTTTTTGTCTTAAATTCAAGGTTTTAGGACTGGAAGATTTAAATTTGCTTTTAGATTAAGGAAAGTTCATTGTCTATTCCATGCTTTTAATCAGCGGGGACAACTGTAATCTTGGGCATATGAAAGAACAACTAGTGGGGTTCTAGCGACGTCTGGTACTATCCTCTGAGTGTGGGCCTGGGTACTGATTTGTGAGCTTTCTATTTGCTGCGTAGCGAGCGAGCTGCACACTTTTTACCAGAATGCATTGCATTTAACCAGAGTGTACTGCGCCACTTTTTACCAGAGTGCATTGCGCCACAAACAACACGAGGATGTCACACCGAGCCGTCGTCCTTTTTCGCGTGGATTCCAGCGAGAAAGATTAGCGGTTATGTTTTGCTCTGATTTATCAGTTAAACGATGTGAATCGTACTCGACTTTCACAACTCTTGTTTTTGTTCCTAATAAAGTATGTGAAAGTTTGTAAGTCTGGACCAATAATAGGCTCTTTGCAGGATCCGGTCACATGGTACGGAATAAATTACGCTGGTACGCAAATAACGCAGTGGGACTTTCAAGACAAGGGGAAGTCGGGCTGGACTGGTTAAGAGTTCCTTTGTTTTGGAAGTCCCACTTCGTTATTTGCGTACCAGCGTAATTTATTCCGTACCATGTGACCGGATCCTGCAAAGAGCCTATTATTGGTCCAGACTTACAAACTTTCACATACTTTATTAGGAACAAAAACAAGAGTTGTGAAAGTCGAGTACGATTCACATCGTTTAACTGATAAATCAGAGCAAAACATAACCGCTAATCTTTCTCGCTGGAATCCACGCGAAAAAGGACGACGGCTCGGTGTGACATCCTCGTGTTGTTTGTGGCGCAATGCACTCTGGTAAAAAGTGGCGCAGTACACTCTGGTTAAATGCAATGCATTCTGGTAAAAAGTGTGCAGCTCGCTCGCTACGCAGCAAATAGAAAGCTCACAAATCAGTACCCAGGCCCACACTCAGAGGATAGTACCAGACGTCGCTAGAACCCCACTAGTTGTTCTTTCATATGCCCAAGATTACAGTTGTCCCCGCTGATTAAAAGCATGGAATAGACAATGAACTTTCCTTAATCTAAAAGCAAATTTAAATCTTCCAGTCCTAAAACCTTGAATTTAAGACAAAAAAATTAAAAAATTCTGGACCACAGTGTCTAAATATGTGACTTCTGCACCTCTGTGGCAAGTTCTTGAATTCTAACCAGATCAGCTACAGGTAAACATTGTCTGCATGGAAGTTTAACATTACACATGAAGTTGTATGGGGCACCAGACTGAATTACTACTCTGTGAAAATTCTTTCCTTTGGAGTTCAACTCTGCTAATGTCTCTGAGAGTTCCAAAACCGGAATTTGTCCAGTACTGCTGTGGGATAATTCCTCCAAAACTCTGTCATGTAATGATGGATAAAGGTCATCAAGTGGTAATACTGACTGAAAAGGTAATAAGCCTGTGTGTCACTGTAACAGTTAAGAAATAATACTGGCTAACATCACTGGTGCAAGATGGCTACTCTACATCTACCAAGTTAGTTACTGAATTGTCGGCTTGGGAACACATTATTCAGAAAAGATACACAAAGAGCTATGCTGAGCTTCAAGCATAAAAAATGTGTTTCAGGTATGTAGCTTAGAAAACAGACATAAACAGTAAGCTGGCTCTTTAGCAAGCCCAGTTGGTTTTTCTGGTCTTGGCAGCTCTTGGCAGTTTACCCAACTCTTTTGTTTCATGTGAAATTTTAGCCAGATTTAAGTCTTCTTTCAGCCGATGCAATTAGTTGCCAACCAACCCTAAGCAACATTGCTGTGTTTAACAATTTAGTTTCAAGTAGGCGGTCTATGACTACATGTGCCTAGTGATATGAAAACTCAGAGTATCATCTGCAATGACTATATGATACAACAACAACAAGAAACCTTAATTTGAAATACGTATCAACTGTAACAATTCATAATCGAACAAGAACTAAGTAATAAGAACAAGTAATGGTACTTTCTATTAATAGTTAATGTCACTATTCCACTATTTGAACTAAGAGCGGAGTGTACCGCAACTAGGTAAGGTAACCGCAACAAATAAGCAAACAACAATATGGCGTAATTTTGGGGGACACAGCCCTGTGGCAGGTTTGACGCGACTTCATAACAGGTGCACAAAACCAAAAGCCTCACTTATCCCCCACTAACGTGGGAATAGAACAAGAGTATTGGCAGAGCCTTTCTTATCTCCCCAGCACAGCAGAGGCTGGATCGGACAAGATAAAGGCAAGGACATAAGATGGCAAGACACAAGCAATGCCAAAGCTTGGGGGAAGTCGCTACGCAGACTTAACCGAACCACAAGGAGTGACCCCAGTTTATTGGCAAATAACAATTAAAGAGCTCTTCTCCCAGGGAGGGAGGGTGGGAAAATTGTAAAGCAAAATTGTTACAAAATGTGTACTCCCGTGCAAGCTGCCAAGATTATGCCCTGTGACAGTATTATGAAGTTTATATAGCAAGACAGTGTCCCAAAGTTCGACCAATAGGTACAGCTGTACTATAAGCTAAATAGATGCAACGTGGCGAGCTTGTCAGCCGTGAATGGGGCTAACAAATATAAGGACCAATCTAAGAGAAGCTAAGATATACGACTAGATTACACGGTGAGATAGAAGCTAAAATACAGCTATGAATAGCGTTTGTGCTAACTGCCAGAACAAGGGAACATTCATCCATGAATTTCGCATTCAGTATTGTTCTATTATTTATCCTATTGGATTGCGTGACAAACGAAAAACAGCCTTGCGCCAAGGGGTGTCATGTTCCATTAACTGCGTTTTACCGGCCGGTAAAAGCGTTATAAATCATTTTTTCATCTGAAGTTCGAAAAAGATGTTCCCATTCAACTCATAATTCTGGATTTTGTTGACCAAAATGTCGGGTCGTGTAGCATTCAAAGTTTTTTGGTTGCTATGGGCGACCGCCCTTCCTTTGTCTTGCAAGTGTTGACAGATGGGTGACAGAACAATTCTAATTAGTGCTGGTTAGTTCAATTTTGCTGAAATTATAACACGATGAAGCTGGAATGTTAAGGAATAGATTTTACTTTTGCCGATGTTTGGTAGCTATTAACGGAGAACTTTTATATCGCTGCGAAGTCAGCATTTCAGAATACAATCTTTGTATAGCGTGCATTACGCCTGATTGTGCAATCGCATATTTTTGTTTCAGAAGCAAAAACTAGTTGAAAAAGGTCATTTCAATGACCTTTCAAACAAATATAAATTTGCATGTGCTGAGATAAGTTTGTAGTGAAAAACAGGTTTTTTTTCCCGAGTGCTGTGGTTTTAATTTTTTTCCTGCGAAAATGCCCCAATGCACTCGAGTTAAATCTTAAACATACAAAACTTACCAACGTCGTTGAACAAACGCGCAATGTGAGCACATGAGACAATTATAGCAAAAAGTTGCCATCTACATCATGTCTTCTCGGGAAACAAAAATCAAATGAACATTGCTCGCAAGTGGTCTCGAGTTCTTGGTGAAAGAACACAAGAAAAACCTGAGTTACAGACACACTAATATGGTGCCTTGAGCTCTACGAGCACTTGGCACAAAAAGTGAAGGGGGGACACTTCATGACATATTATATGAATGGCAAGTGTTATGGAAGCACTCATATGCACAATGACATTGTGCCTAGAGCTCTACGAGCACTAGGCACAAAAACTAAATAACCCTTTAAACAATTATATCAAAATTAAATTATGGAGTTATTTAGGTTTTTTAATTTTTCTGATGAATATACAATAATTTTCTCACCATACTGCCATCAATGAACTTCAGGAAAATAGGGAGCCATTGTTGACATCCTTGAGTAGCCCGTCCTTCTTGAAAAGACTGAAAGTCTGCCCACTTTGGAAATCTTCATGTAAACAAAATGTACAACCAACCTCAACTACTCTGTAATTAAGAGTTGACTGGATTCTATGGGTTAATTTTTTAAGTGTTGTTTTCATACCAGTTGATACATGTAAAAAAGCAAAATCACCCAAGGTACCTTGTAGCAAAGACTAGGAAACTCACCGGCAAAATCTTGTCAGCTCATAGACCTGAGGAAATCCAATCTTGATCTGTCGTGACCTGAATTTTAAAATTC
>JAHPZR010009588.1:12500-20000 GCA_019787425.1 Platygyra sinensis | reverse complement strand
TCCAATTCTTATTTTGGCACAACTAAAATGACTTCCTTATAAGTGCGCCGTTCGCGTTTTAGTGTTTTCAAGTCCACCTGCAATGGGAAACTCTTTGAAAATCGAGGGAGTTGAGATCAAAGAAGAACTTGGTGGTGGAAGCTACGGTGTTGTTTACAAAGCCAAGTGGAACGGGCAGTTTGCAGCAGTCAAAGTGCTTAGGGAAGACATGTTGTGGTGTCACCCAAAAGCATTGGAAGATTTTAGGAAAGAATGCGAATTCTTTCGAGTATTGAAACATCCCAACATCGTGGAAATGTTCGAAGTTCTTTTTCCAGAAAACAGGTCACCTGTTCTTATTATGGAGCTAATGTATTGTGATCTACAGTCGTATTACAAAAACTCAAAATCGTCGCCTAAGGTTGCGCTTGACGAAGTCATCCGAATCATGCTGGATGTTGGCGAAGGGTTGAAATTTTTACATGACCGTGAGGATCCTATCGTTCACCGAGACATCAAGTCTAACAACATTCTGCTGGACACAAAACAGAGGGCCAAGATTGCAGATTTGGGTCAAG
Source organism: Platygyra sinensis (assembly GCA_019787425.1). Taxonomy (NCBI): domain Eukaryota; kingdom Metazoa; phylum Cnidaria; class Anthozoa; order Scleractinia; family Merulinidae; genus Platygyra; species Platygyra sinensis. Next base: position 19,443 of record JAHPZR010009588.1, on the reverse strand, counting down.
CCAAAAAGTTCCCCGGCCTGGGATTTGGCGCTCATGTGAGTGCGACCCCCGTTCCAGGTACCACTGTGTTTATGGCGCCAGAGACCTTTCCATGCAGTAGCCGGCAGTCGGTTCGCCATCGTGTTGATTACGGAGCGGAAATTGATGTCTTCTCGTTTGGTGTTGTTTTGTTGGAGGTTACAGTTGGTCACTTTCCATGTCCGACACCTCTATTCACGCCGTTCACACGAGGTAAGTTTAGTGGCACCTCGATTCCGGTAGATGAGAAAATAATCATTTGTTTTTTTTGAAGGGGATATTGACAAGATCATATTAAGATTGTATCGCCGTGGATTTCTCTTTTGTTCTTCCATTTGTATATAAATAAAAAATGTACAGTTAACGTTGTTTATATTAATCCTTGCGATTCCAGACAATGCCGTCTAATTTTCACATAAACAATAATTTTGACACCTTGTATAAGATGTTTGCCTATTCTAATTTTTTCTTCATTTGTTTCACTATGGATGCATGTATCCATGTTTTTGTGCGTATCAGCTAGATCACCCACCCACTGTGAGACAGATTTTCTTCATAGTTATTCCGGGCTGAATTTTACTAGCTATGGTTTGTTTTCCTTAAACACAGTTAAACAATATTAAATTTGGTTAAACTTTAAGGATAAAAAAAAGGGAAAGAAGTTTTACAAGACGTTTGTGTCTCCATGCTATCATAACTTGCAAGTGAAGAGAGAATAAAACAGTTAATTAACTTAATATACACCATGTGAGACGATAAAGCATAAAGGTGTAAAAGTGTACATGTAATGTACCAGTCAAATCGAAGCTTCAACATCCACCACCCCCCCCCCCCCCCCCCCTCCCGGGATAGAGAATGATTCCTATCAAAACGTTAATATGAGTACTGCTCCTGGACTCAAATTAATTTATTTGAGTACAGTGCAATATGTAGTCAGCAATATTGACAAAAAGCAAGAGCTGAGTAATGTCTCACAAAAAGACGGAAACTACTTGGTGTAGGCACTACTTACTATATTTGGTAACTACGCAGACCATTACATGAGTGTGAGTTTGCTTGCAGTTAGTTTCAGTGCAGTTTGCTTGTGGTTTGCTTTCATTTTCAGTATCATCATAATCACTTTTATTAAGTAATCATCAGGTTAGAATTGGCAGCCAGAGGCTGATGTGGACCCACAATAACTAACAAAATGTGAAGTACTAAACAAAAGAAAGAAAAATATAGATGGTATTTAAATATAGGACTGACACAATTCATGTTAATTTATGTTAGGGTAACTCTATATAAATATATAGTAGTGTTCTGTAGTTTAAATTTGAGTATAACTAACCGGAACATTACGCAAGTGCCTACACCAATTAGTACAATGTAGTTACGGAAAAGACAAAACCGTGTTTAAACCGATCGCGAACTATTTGTCCCCTAATCCTCCAGTTTACTTGTGTTGGGGATGGGCCAGTCTCTCATCTTCATAAAACAGCATTAGATTACCAAAACCTATTAGGAGAAAAAACTAGGTGTATTACTGGTAATTAAATTTTGAGAGGGCATTTTACAGGGGAATAAAGACAATAAGAAAACCCTCATGGATGACCAAAGCTTGGCTGCTGGTGCCCAATTATTAAGGATTTCATTTGCAGCATAATTACTGATGATAATTTCAGGACTTTGATAACTGGCCACTAATAACAGAGGTTGTCTTCTAGATACTGGTGGCTGCTTTATAGAAGTTAGACTGTAATTTTTTATAACCCATCAAATATTTTCACTTGCATGCAAACATTGTTCTAAATGGGTCATGTAACTGAATATTAACCTCAGCTAAAACTGGGGAATATCCAAGTGAATATTCCCAATTTGGCAAAAAAAATATTTGAATAATGAATGAACACAATAGCCCTCATTTGACTTGAAAATGCTTGGAAATTTGTCCTTTGGAGATACCTGTTCCTTCATGAAGGATCTCAAGGCTCACAGTTTTCCTCAAGCTTCACTCTTGGAAAGCTGTGCCTTATTCAGAACAGAGAGAGGGACCTTTCTGAGTTAGGAAAACAGCGAGTTAGGAGACAGTGAGTTACATGTAGGAGATAGCGTGGCTGAATGGTTAGGTCGCCAGATTTGAAATCCAGAGGCTGGGGTGCAAGTCCTGTTCTGACCGCAATAAAAATTAAGCTGGAGTTGTTTCTTGGTAGACCCTAGTTCAACTCTTCGGCTATTTGTAAATAGCTACCCTAGCTGTCTGCCTCCTGCCAGTTCAGATTTTTAACCATGTTATATTGGCAAGGGTTTTTCCAAAATTGGCAAACCAACTGAAAGAGTTGGCACTTAGTATTTCAATTCAATTCCCTGTTATTGTTTAGTCAGCTGATCAGAGACTGGAAACTGGAAAATGTAGCAAATGGTGTGGTCTATCTCTCCATGTATGGGTCGGGTGGGTGGGTGCGTAGCAAGCATTTCCGTGGGGTTGGGGAGCAAAGAAAGACCAAGGAACGATATTTTGCCCGCGCGAAATTGGGGCAAGAGCCAAAATAAGAAAGGGGGGGTGGGGGAGGGGAAGGAAGGAAACGCTTGCAGACAAACCCCTGGAAAAAAAACCTCCGAACAGCGAACGGGGCTCGTGATTGCCTGGACCAGTCAAACATTATTGACATGTGTCGATCATAGGATCAAGAAGGGCAAGCGCTCAAGGTTATTTACAAAACTTTCTCGTCGAACGAGGCTTTAGTCGTGAGCTTCGACAGTACGGTGGAAATCCTGTAGTGCAATGCTGGCGCTTTGGGATTTTGGATCGCGACAGTGCGAAACTATTTTCGTTATTTTCTTTCTCAGATGTTTGAAGCGTCTCCTGCCTAAATTTCAAAGACTTTCCGTTGTTTGTCTTGTCACAGGCGATAATACACACACCGATTTCTTCCCTCTGGCGTGTCTCAGAAACGCGTTTTTGCTGGAGTTGGCTATGTAGAAGTTGACTGGCTAATTTTACCTTGTATTACCTTGTATTACCCTGGGTCCATGAGGGTTTTCTTTGCTTACAAAGCTGCGATAACCGCAATCGAAATTAATTATTTGCAATGTAATGTTTACACAGTATCCAGATGCGCTGGCTTTGATGAGTGGCTTTGCCGCTCACGATCGCAGCTTTGTCACGACAATATAAAAAAAAACCCTCTGGCACCTATAGGGTAACCTTGTATGATCCTTATTAGACAGAAAAATACAGTGATCCAAGATTTCGAATCTTGCAAGCACAAGGATTATAAACGCGACTTGAATGCTTGATGACAGCATGAAAGGCGAAGTGGGTGGTTTTCAAAATCCAGGGGTTTGTCTGCAAGCGTTTCCTTCCTTCCCCTCCCCTTCCCCCCTCTTTTTTCACGCGGTAATTCTTTGCCCCTGAACCCACGGAAACGCTTGCTACGCAGGCTAATCAAAAATGGACTGATAGTGGCTGCCTGGGGCTCCTTATATAAGCTGATGTCCGATCTCACCCAGTAGGAAAAATTGTAAAATTGGTCCTGAAAAGCCCCAACAGGAGTGTCCAATTACAAATTACAAATGGTCAGGAAATTTCCACCCTTTAGTTCCAAACGGAAAAAGGGGACTGCCTACGATCTGGAGGTGCAGGCAGTCTAAAATTTCCCAACAGGTTTCCCAGAAACTTATTGTTCCATTTGACTCACTGCCAACCAAAATTTCCAGTTTTTTTTACTAACTGGTAAGCACCCTACTTTTCTTGTGGGAAATGCGGTGGCCTCATGGTTAGTGCACTCGTCTCCAGATCGAGCAGGCCGGGTTCGAGCCGTGGCCAGCGACATTGTGTTGTGTTCTAGGACAAGACACTTTACTCTCACAGTACCTCTCTCCACCCATGTGTATAAATGGGTACCAGTGATTTTAATGCTGGGGGTAACCCTGCGATGGACTAGCATCCCATCCAGGGGGGAGTAGAAATACTCCCAGTCGCTTCATGCTACAGAGACCGGGATAAGCTCCGGCCTGATGGACCGCGTGGCTCGTGTGCAGAATTCACCTTTTAACCCTACCCTACCTTTCTGGAATCTCTATTTTAATTGGCTCATTGCTAACAGTATGGTAAAATCTCTATTGGTTTTCTAGCAGTGTTTTAATGCAAATGCTGCAATGTGATTGGCTGAGCTGTCATACTCTGTCAGTGTGCAATGGCGGGAGGTTGTCTGCATACTGGTGATGTTCTCTCATTTTCGTAATGTTTGGGAGAAAAATTCTGGGATGATTCAATTTCCAAGAAGGCTAAAGAAAGGAAATAGTCTATTATGTAACTTTACCATAAACGTTGTCCAACAAACTAATGAGCCTAATATGTATTAAACAGCTTTAAGTTTCAAATATGTGAATAGCTTTCAGTTGCTAAATTGTGTGGCTCCAGAAAATATCTATACCCACCCCAAAAAGGGTTACTTGATTAATTCCAAGGGGGAGGGCATCTAAAAAGAATTTCCAGAGGGATTGGGGGGCTTAAGCGAATAGTCTTCTGTTTGTGGTGGGACAGCACAATTCAATCTGTGCATGATTTTGCTTAAGACAAAGTTTAATAGTACTGCAGCCTACATTTACTATCACATCCTAGAAATTTTGAGCTCTGATAACGTTACATATTTATCATTTGTCCTGTCTCTCCTCTGGGAGAAAATCAGGGCCATGAATACACCTTCACATTCAAGAAATAGAAAACATGCACTGTGTTTCTTTCAAGTTATTGCAACACAAGTGGAAGTTTGTTTGGGACATCCAGTAGTGACAATGCAATGGATAATAAGCCTTAAAATAGCAAAGTCTTAGGACCCAGCGCAATGATCAGATTGTCGGTGTCCTGACAGTATTTTAATAACTATTTTGTTTTCAATGAGTACATCTGTAATCACTCAACCCAGCAGAGCAATTTATTACATCTGCCTACAATAAGAACCGAAACAGCCAGGAGATCCTTTTATTATCATGGAAGTACAATATTTAATAATCGATGTAAATGTACACAAATTTAGGCTCTTATATATTTTGTTTTTTTTTTTATTCTTGCATATTTCTGTTATTGCATACTCTAATTTAGGTAATAACCTCAGGGCACTTATTGATAGCAGAGATGCTTTGTAAGCTCTCTGAAGGGACTTATAACCCTGAGATTTTTCTTTTCTTTTTAAAAAAAGGTGTCTAGTAACTTGTTAACATTGATTATCAAAATGTAAATTCTCTTTGCTCGTGCCATCATTACTTCAACAGCTAGTGCTAGTTCTCTGCCTCCATCGAGTTATAGAAATATTATTTGTAACCAATCAGCAGGCATGTTTTCTTAAGACTGTTTTCTAATACTATTTGCTTTTGTTTACAGCAGTGTTTAACTGAAACATAATTCAAATTGAATATAACATTGTTAATCCCAGCTGGCCAAAGGCAAACCAGTTGGCTCTTCAAAGCTTGTCCGAGGATTTCATGGAACTGTTAACGTAAACAGTTTGATAACTTCCAACCCTCTTTACACTGTGTGTCAGTACTGTCTGACTATTGTCACTGGGTATATGTATAGGCAGATCCAGTGGGAGGGATGTAGGGTTGCTACCACCCTCCTCCTTCTTCTGTAAGACGTTGTTTGGGCTTGTCCTGTCTTCAAGGTTTAGTCTGTTCCTTGGGTAGTTATAATTTGTTTCCCCTCAGATCCCATGAAATCATATGAACTGCCACAACCAAATGTCCATTTAACAAGTGTTCACATACTACTGCTTTATTATTAAGTTATACAAATTAATGAATAATACACATGAAAAAATACTTGATTCTGATTGGCTGAGAGCAGTGCAGTTTATGAGTAACACCAGTGCAAAAAGTGTAACACCAATGTGCAAATAGACTTTTTTACAGATGTCTGCTCAGTCACCTGGCCTTTGAATGGCAGCGAGGCTGGAGGTGACATTGTTTTGATACAGACCTCGCTGTGTTGGTTGTGTAGATCAAATTGTTCTATTGCTAACTAGGTGCATTTACATGAACATTACAGTGAGGTTGGTGGCTTCAAGCCCTGCTGCCATTCAAAGGACAGGTAACCAAGGAGACAACTACAAAATGGTTGTACTTCTGGTTTATGATTGGCTGAAAGACAACTGGAAATTTTCTAAGCCAATGATATTATCTAAAACCATTAATGTGCACGAGTGAATTTTTCAAAAAGCTCAGTTATGCAAATTAATTCCAAATTGAACTAAAAACCATATGATTACCTATATAAATTACCTCTGACGAAAACAAAGCTCGCTCAGCCTTGTTATTTTTCATGGCTATTTTCTTGCTTGTGAATAACTTAATTATGGTGATGACTAGAACGTAAATTCTGATCATAGTTAGACATTGAATAACCCTGTTCTGTGTAAAGAATGCCTTACCTAGTTGATCTTCTATACCCAAGGGCGTAACCAGGGGGGTCCTGGGGTGCCCATGAGCCCCCCTTTGTAAGCCTTTTTGTAAGCAAGCAACCTACATAATTCAGCTGACAATCAGGTGAGTACCCTCTGTATGACTCAGTGTGACCCCCCCTTTGAAAAATCCTGGCTAGGCCCATGATACCCCAGAACCAAATGTGTATGTCATGCGCCAAAAACTTTTTAGGCCACGCGGAAGATCTGGTGTGGGTGGTAGTTGTTTCGTGGTTCTTCACCTTGAGTGGCTGTAAATATATCATTAACAATTATTCCATGAGCGCGCGTTGGGTATAAGATGATAGATAGCCAACGAGGCGCTTAAGCGCCGAGTTGGCTATAATCATCTCATATCCAACAAGCGCGAGTGGAATAATTGTTTTATTAAAAATGCCCCCAAAATATTGAAAACTAGACTACAATAAAAATAAAAAGGCCAAAAAATCACGCATACGCTCGCCATTTTGGTAGATCATGGCATG
>JAHPZR010009587.1:0-12500 GCA_019787425.1 Platygyra sinensis | reverse complement strand
ATCCCTCGTGTCGGCGAAATTTCGAGCGTTACGCTGTGTAAATGTGACAGTCCTGGGTTAAGTCTCGGGCGCAAGTCATGTCATTGCAGATCATGACATTTTGCCATTTCCTTTACTGTGGCTTTGAATGAAAGATCGGGAAGCCTCAGAAATTTGTTTCGTTTTTCCCTCCGCCATTTTTTGCCCCTCCAATTCCCCTCGCCCCTCTCCCCCTTCTCTTACCTCTCTCGCGGGTTCGAGGGCTCGTCCCTTGTTTGTATTTGAAATTCCGGCTAGCAAATTGTGAAGCCTGTTACGAGTTCACAAGCCCGCGGTAGAATAGGCCGAACAAAATGGCGAAGGAAATGCACTGAAAGCAGCATAAATTTTGAGGCTTCCTGGAGATTTCCCTATCTTTCGTATATACTTATAGCCACAGAGGAAAAAAAGCAATGTGGAATGTCAATGATACAACTTGCGCCCGAGACTAAACTCAGGTCTGCTACATTTTCCCAGCGTAACGCTCGAAGTTTCACCGACAGGAGTGATCTTATTGGACGAGCAGTAAGGGAAATCTGTTTTTTTTTTTTTGCCTTTTGTTTTTAATTTTATTTTGAGGGAGGTCCGTAGAGGGTTCCTTAAGGGAAGTCCGTGGACCCGGTCTGTAGTGGGGGTCCGCGGATAGGGAGTCAGTGTTTTCGGGTTACCCGAGAAGGGAAACAGAACAATTCAATGACAAAATAACTCCCATGCAAGAGACAAAAATAGTTGATTTTGAACCTGCCACCAAAGTAAACTGAACTGAGCGAAAGGGATAGCTTCTTCTGACTGCTTTTCCAATAGAGGAAATGCGGCAAAGACAAAGGTGTCATCTTCTTTTGATCATGTTTATGCCACGTTTTCGTCACCTTCGGTTCATTTGCGCTTAAGTAGGCTTCAAATCGGCACTCTTAATCCTCACGGTATCAACGAACGCTTTTCATTCAACTTATTTAATCTGTTGTTTTTCACGTTGCCAGGCACCAACCAATAGCGTAGCTCCATATTTCTGTATATAAACCACACACAACCCACAATTCCTCGATTCGATCCGACGAAGGGCTAACGCTCGAAAGGTCAGCTTTCGAATCCCTTTACGGTGGCTAAATCACATTATCAACTCAGTTGATAAAACCAAATTATCCTAAAAAAAACTGTATACATAAAAATGTAGGGGTGTTATTCAAATTTTCCATTTCGTTCTCTGAAATACTCTCCACCTTTCTTTACTTCGCGCACGGCATTTCTGAGGAGCACTTCATGCAGTGTAAGGAAAAATGCAAATTATAAGTAGAGCGAGGTCGTTTGACTGCGTTTTGCCTATTTTTAGAGAACATAGGTCTGCACGATTTCCGATGTTAAGTGCACGTCTTCTCTCAGAGTGTGACACCTTTGTGCATGCCGTGCTTATTCTTTGTTTAGGCTCGCTTTTATTGCAAGATATGTTTTTAAGGCTCTAAGTATTGGCTCTCCAGGGACAAAGATTAAAGTATTCCGTGAAAATAATGCATGCTGTGAATCTATATTGTGACGCCGGAACCAGATATTTGATTTAAACTGCAAGCACAGTGTGTTGCTTCTTAATCACGAATATCATATTTATCTTTGTCTAGTTTTTCTTCAGAGACCACCGTGGCATTACTTCGAGAAAGCCATTCGTTTTTCTAGAAACATTGCTACGTTTTTTACATCAATTTGGTCGAGACCGTTCGAAACAGAAACAACAATTAGTACGGGTGTAACTTGCTCATTGTCCACAGTTGAAATAAGACTAGTTTTCCATAAATCCATCGGGTAAGACGGCAAGAATATCAAATGATCACAGAAAGGTAGATTGCCTCGAGACACACTTGCCTAATCTTTAAATGAACGTTGGAATGAATACTAGGAGTTTTAATGTAAAAGTGGTTGTTGGCGTTAGAGATTGAAAGAAATACTGATAATACGATTTGAGGTAAACGGTGTAATAGGGGTTGGTGTAGCCTCTTCCAGGCGTTCAGTTAGTCAGGGCGCAGCGCGGAAGCGCTTTTTATGTTTTTTCGCGCGCTGAGCCCCAATTAACTGAACGCCTGGAAGAGGCTAGGGTTGGTGAAGTTTTGAAAAGAGAATAATGCGATTTTTGCATTAAGTAAGGAAATCAAAATCCACACAACAATATGATTGCAAGCTTTTCTTTCGCCACCACGTCACAAGTAACTCTATGCTTAGGCAGAGATTTTAAGTCGATAATTAAATTTAACGCCTCAACGGGCGAAGGATACTGTGAATCATTTGTCTGTGGTGTCGAAGTCGTTTTCAATATAAAGCAGGTTGGTTTCACACCTTCCTCTCTTTTTTTTCCCGAGACCAGCAAGCTGCAGTCGGCAGTTTATTCCGAATGGAAGCATTTTTGCCTAACACTTCACTGATGTTGGACTTGATATCTTGATACTCGAAATCTTGGCACCTCCATTTGCGAGTCGCCAAAATTGCTAAAATAATGCAGCTAAACAAATAAAAATGTCCTGTCTTCCTCGAGAGTAATTACTAAACCATTCATGACCTTCATGAGTGAATACCTCCACAAGTAACTGGAGACATCCATATTTCACCTCGTTTATCGTGTCTTTGATTTCTAGTTGAACGGGACTATTGCTCGAAATCGACCCATATTTCCAGGTGCATTCACAGCACCCCGGAATTCCCGGATATAAAATACACAATCGACTGCGCATGTCTCCGATCTTGCATCCGATAAATTTTTGGCTTTTTCTCATTCTCGTCCCCAGAGCCCACGATCTTTGTGGAGCTCTCGATCACTGCCACAGGCCAGAAGGATCGTAGGCTCTGAGATGAGAATGGCTTTTTCTTGCCATATTGTAAAGAATAGGCTGTTGTCTCGCTAGGGCTCGCCTGCAAATATTCGAAATTTCAGCCTGAAGGCTAAGTACTGTTACACACCGTGGGTAATGTCCGTCGCAGCACAGCGCGATACTTTCGAATTTGACAAAGCTTAACGCCACTAATTGCCTGATTACAGAGGACCCCTCCCTGACGTTTTCAATTGTCACAGTGGCACGCGACCAGCTCTTGCCAGGGTTTCTCCTCGCTAGCTCCACGGGGCAATAAGATGAGCGACCCTGGGAGCGAGGTTGGATCTATCAGGGAACATTTGGGTGTGTCAGTTGTTTAATAACTCGTCTCGGCATTTCTATGGAAACCATGTCTGTAAAGATAGTTTAACATAAATTAAGGTTACCGTATATCTTTAAAGGTGTCTCACGTCCAAGCAATGTAGCTCGTTCGGTATAAATTGTGACTACCTAAATCCCCATATTAAAGCTTATACACTGTTATAGAGTTGCCTCAACTACCGAACCTAAATCCTCGAATTAGGACCTCTCCTCTAACAAGCGCCCCCTTCGAATATGTGCCCCTCCTATCGGCCAAAATCTTTAATAAGCGTCTCTCTTCGAATAAGCAAATCCCCTTCCCCCTCCCACCTACCCTCTCCCTGTTTTGGGACAAGTACTGAGAAAACCAGGTTTTGGTCGTGTTGAATCAAAAGCAAGGCGTGTGGAACTCATTATTGACCTATTCAAGCACTGAGCATTGCTGTTGCAACGGATGAGAACGAAGATGTGATGATTCACTGCTCTTAACACCTATCAAACTCTGTGGAACACTGAAATGGTTAAACACGAGCAATGCTGATCTTTAAATCGTCGGACATCTTTGTTTCTGATCTTGCTGGGAAATAATTAGTTCTCAGGTCCTTTTCGGAATAAAAATATGCCAGGCGTTCAATGCAAATTCAGTAGTCTTGGCGCGAAAAGCAAATCAAAATTCTGATCGCCGCCATATTGAATCTCTTGATAGTCTATTGTTCTGGAGTGTAATACGATATACCGCTGATAATTGCTAGCGGGCTCGAAATGTCCTTGATTTCTGGCGATGTATAGCTAGCCAGCTCTAGAAACTTTAATTTGTCATGGGGTTTAGTTATCTACAAGTTACACCAGATGCACTACATCGTTTGGACGTGAGACACCACTGAAGGTGCTCTAAAGGTACATATATTTTTGTTTTGTTGAGATTTTGGATGTTATAAAGACCAGAATTATCCTAACAATGACATTTCTTTAAGAGCTTTGAAATTTAAGATGGCCGCGATACCCTGATTTTGGAAACCGAAAAGTATATAGCAGAACAAAATGGGAAGTTGGCAACTACAAGGAAACGATGAGATGTAATTCTGAAAAAAAAAACCTTTATTCCGTGGCATCCTTTAGTAATTCAGTTCTTTTTTGATGCCAAGATCTGCCTTCTGTATAGAGTGTTGTGTGGGCATTTTGATGTATGGCTGTTTTCTTTGTTTTGTTTTGTTTTGTTTTTTTTTTTCCGTCTTGTAGAATAATAATTGGTAACTCTGTAAATTGTCTTAGGTAATGATTTTTGCAAAAGAGTATTTGCAAATAATAAATAAAAACAGATGGTGAGCATTATTAAATGTGACATCGTTTAGTCGTCAAATGACATCATTATGTCATACGTCCCAGTCCCACTTTCCTTTAAGGCTCACAAACCAAAACAAAAACCAAAAAAAAGACAAAATAATATTTTTAAGAGATTGCAAGGGTGGAAACTTACTAAAATATTTCTTGTTATAATCCGTCCAATATTTTTGCTTGCGCGAGATTGGTGTAAACGCGCCACGTGACACAATATTACATTGCTAAAGATAATATCCGAGATTATTAAAAACTGGATCATTGGGTAATGCAATTCGAGAGTTTTCATTGGCTTAGCCATCATGGTATATGAGCCATTATTAAAAACTGGATCATTGGATATATGCAATTCGAGAGTTTTCATTGGTTAAGCCATTATGGTATATTTAACAATTATCCTGCGAATCGCGCGGAATATCGTCTGATACTTAGCCAACGAGGCCGTAGGTCGAGTTGGCTAAAATCAGACGATATTCCGCAAGATTGAGCAGGATAATTGTTTTATTATTCAACATATTGATAACAAAATTGATTTCCAAGCTCGTAAAATTTTTAAACTTTCTGTCGACATATTTTCACTTCACTTTTTCTTCCCACGTACGAAGCTACGTATATCGCCGGATATCTGTTACCTACGGATGACAGATATCGAGAGCATCATGACCATATTTGGATAGTGTTACAATTGTTAAGAAATAAAAGCCATTATACCATGATCTACAAAAATGGCGAGCGTATGCGTGTTTTTTTGGGCCTTTTTGTTTTTATTGTAGTCTAGTTTTCTATATTTTGGGGGCGTTTTTAATTAAACAATTATTGCACTCGCGCTTGTTGGAGATGAGATGATTATAGCCAACTTGGCGCCACGCGCCTCGTTGGCTATCTATCATCTCATATCCAACGCGCGCTCATAGAATCATTGTTAATTATTAAAAACAAGATCACTGGATAATGCAATTCAAGTGTTTTCATTGGTTTAGCCATCATGGTTTATGAGCCATTATACCATGATCTACAAAAATGGCGAGCGTATGCGTGATTTTTTGGGCTTTTTTATTTTTATTGTAGTCTTGTTTTCTATATTTTGGGGGCGTTTTTAATAAAACAATTATTGCACTCGCGCTTGTTGGATATGACATGATTATAGCCAACTCGGCGCTACGCGCCTCGTTGGCTATCTATCATCTCATATCCAACGCGCGCTCATGAAATAATTGTTAATTATAACCATTAAATCTTTTCGCTCGCGCGCAATAGGTCTAAACACGTCACTTGACCAAATATTCCCCAACTAAAACTTCGTGCGTTGTTTAAAGATTTCAAGGATAATAAGCCCAACACCCTCCATTTGGGGCTAAAATGTGTAAATAATAGTCTCCATTTGTGGCGAAAATATGCCTGGATATTTGTTAGCGGACATTATCTGTTTTGAGAAGCGGACGGGTTTTAGAAGAGCATAGCTCGAGGAAAACTGTGAGCTTCAAATACCCAAGCATATCTCAAATACCAAGCGTATTTTCGCTCCAAATGAGGGCTAATGTGTTTATTATCCTTCAAATATTTTTCGCAACGCCCGCGGTTTCGAAAATAGGGGATATTTAGTAAATAAACCTCTTCAGTTGGTTGGTATGCAACAAGATTTCTATCGCGTGATAGTTGACCAGGGCGCAGCCCGAGTCAACTATCACGCGACAGAAATCGAGAGCGAATAATCTAATTGTTTTAGTATAAATCTACTAGTCGTTCAAAACTTAATCTAAATCCTCTTCTCAACACTTCGAAAACGCCAAGAAACGGACCTCATTTTGTTAACAAGCGCACACTGTTACGCTTCTCACTATTTATCACAGAATAGATAGCGAGTAGTGTGGCCAATCAGACAACGGCATTCGTGATAGAACGCTAGTAGATTTATATTAATGACAAATAGTGCCCGCGCGAGGTCGTACCACGTGATCAGTTTTGACCAATGACGACAAAGGAAAATTTAGTGGTGAACTAAGAGGCGATAGTTGATTCGGCCTTCGGTCTCATCAACTATTAACTCATAGAAATCTCGAGCTCATAATCTAATTGTTAATTATCAACCCAATTGATTTCACTAAATTATCTTGATTGTGAGGAGTTTGGGGCACCTAGATAGCTTATAAAACGAATCGAGTCGGTGTCCCAAAGTACCTAAATTTAGCCGAGGAAATACAGTGTTGAGTAAACAATTCATGTTAAAAGTATAAATGTAAAGGGAATAACTAGGCCATTTGTTTTAAAAAACTCGTCTGTAAGGACACACCGAAAACGAAACCCGCATTCGTAGCATCCATGGATTGGAGCTTACTCGGGCGGATGTTAACGCAAGCAATTACAGTATTGTGCCGACGTCTGTTTTATTTGAGAGAACACCAGAAAATATTTTGGAACTGGCATTTTAAGATGGTTACTGCATTTTCCCGCTAAATAACCCTTTAAACCCACCTCAGCTTTTGTTTCAAATTCGGCCCAGCTGGGCCAGGCATATTTTATTTGTTTATTCCTTATATTCTATGGTGATTTTTGCTGTCATTACACGCTTCAGGTAACCGGCTTTTAATCGAGCAAAAACGGCAACTGTCGCTTTTCACGGTTAAGGATACTAAGCAAAACAATCTTTAGTATTTCACAATTTTTTAAGGTTAAAAAAGATCTAGGCAAGTCACTGCGAAAAATAAAATAGACGCCTCACGCAAACGAAACCCACAGCACGGCACGTTAGCATTTCGATGGTTTTCTTTCTCACGAAATGTTTAACTCACTTTTATGATCGAAAAACGCGTTTCACGCCAAATGATTTTCATTGCAATTGGAAATAGCAAAATTCTGAATTTTCATGTTAATGAGGAAAATTTACTCATTGTCGGGCGAAATAATGGTTCCCCCGTCTTTATCGCTTGGACCCCGTGTTTTCCACTGAGATCCCGTGTTTTACACCAGACCCCGTATTTTCCACCAGACCCCGTGTTTTCCACCAGACCACGTATCTTCCACCAGACCCCGTGTTTTCCACCAGACCCCGTGCTTTCCACCAGACCCGTGCTTTCCACCAGACCCTGTGTTTTCCACTCCCCGTGTCTTCCACACCCCGGGACCCCGGCCCCGCGTTTTCCACCTACCGAAAACTTGACGCTTTTGGTTCATATATTCCGACGTCTTTCCGACGAACTGTTCAAAAACTTGACTGGAAAGAAATTTGTTTCAGTTTTAGAATTTACATCCGTGAAACAAAGAATTTGTAAAATCTGAAGCACTTGAAGGTGGACTGATTTTTCTTCGCTCTCTCGCTTGAGATGAAGTGCTTCAGCCGGCTTGTTGAGTTTTGAGCTAAAGGTCACCGGGTTTCTGCTCGCGTTGGTTTTCACGGCCTCTCTTTCCGAAGTAGAGAATGGTGTTAAGCCATGCCGAATTTGCAAATTTTTCTGGAGCATTCAGACCAAGCAGATTTGTTGCATAGAGGACTTCAAGGTCTTCGCTGGAAATTGGATGCTTGTGCTTTGTGAAAGAAATCAATTCCTGTCGCGCAAGATCTTTCAGTGATGGATCTAGAGCTTCGTTTGCCGGCTTGAATACTTAACCCGAATAATGGAAAACAGCTTTCTTTAAAGGGAACCAGAAAAAAATCTGTCCAGCCGGGAATGAATTGGCTTTCACAGTGTGGCGACTAAATGGTTTTCCTTCCACTGACTTTTCTGGCTTCTGCGTAAAAAAAGGTTTCAACATGGTTGACAATTTTGCCGGCTGGAAATTTTCTCTCCTTCCTCCACGTTAAAGTCGGACGTGAACGGTTAGTTTATTTTACAGTTAGTTATCACATTGTATTAAATGTTTATTTTGTAAAATACGACGGAAACAATCGGAGGACAAATATCGACTCTGGCGGGGTTTATTGCGTGATAACTGTCCGGTGATTTATACCACGTGACGTAAAGTGGTGGGTTATAATTAGTAAATAAACCCCTTCAGGCAGCTGATATGTCGGCTGATAATGTCCGCGGCTGAGAGATTGTCCGAAAAATGAACATTTGGCCGAGAAGCGAAGCTTCGAGGGCAAATGTGAAATTTTGAGGACAATCTCTCAGCCAAGGACATTATCAGCCGACATACCAGCAAGCCAGAAAGGGGTTTATTTATTTTATAACCCTCCCATCAATTTTCAGTTCGCAATAAACCGCTCGTAAACTTGGTAAAAAAAGCCATTGGTGATCTGATGGCGAATGTGCGTGATTGACGTGAGGGAGCAACGTAAATTTGATTGGTTTGGCTAACTTTATTTCCACTGTGATTGGACCAAATTTGACAAGCCGTCATGTGAAATTAATTCTCGTAACGCCCCTTGGATCAAAAACTCGAAAACTTGACGCTTTTGGTTCATATATTCCGACGTACTGTTCATAAAATTGACTAGAAAGAAATGTATTTCAGTCTCAGAATTTACATCTGTGAAACACAGAATGTGTAAAACCTGTAGCACTTGAAGGTGGACTGATTTTTCGTCGCTCTCTCGCTTGAGATGAAGTACTTCAGCCGGTTGTTGTTGTTTTGAGCTAAAGGTCACCGGGTTTCATCTCGCGTTGGTTTTCACGGCCTCTCTTTCCGAAGTAGAGAATGGTGTTAAACCATGCCGAATTTGCAAAACTTTCTGGAGCATTCAGGCCAAGCTGATTTGCTGCTTAGAGGACTTCAAGGTCTTCGCTGGAAGTTGGACGCTTGTGCTTTGTGAAAGAAAGCAATCCCTGTCGCGCAAGATCTTTCAGTGATCGATCTAGAGCTTCGTTTGCCGGCTTGAACTGTTGAATACTTAAACGAGTAATGGAAAACGGCTTTCTTTGAAGGGAACCGGAAAAAAAAATCTGTCCAGCCCGGAACGAATTGGCTTTCACAGTGTTGCGACTTTATGGTTTTCCTTCCACTGAATTTTCTGGCTTCTATGTAATGGTTGACAATTCTCCCGGCTCCATGAGATCAAATACGACTGGAATTTTTCTCTCCTTCCTCCACGCTAAAGTCGGACGTTAACGGTTGGTTTATTTTATAGTTAGTTATCACATTGTATTAAATCTTTATTTTGTAAAATGAATCGGTTTAAATTTACGTAGGACTAAATATTAAAAGTCTACTCGTGACTTTCTCCACCTTCAAAGACATTGACAGCGTATTTTGGTGACTTTTTTGTAGTTTCCAGAACAGCTGTTGCCATCAGTTTTTTAATGTAGCCATCGCTAGACTCAGTGACACTAGTTTGGTTTCCTTCCATATTAAATAAGAGAAAAGAAAAGTCGAAATTCTTGTGCTGACTATGTTTCTCTTCGACGGAAAAAATCGGAGGACAAATATCGACTCGGGCGGGGGCTATTGCGTGATAACTGTCCGGAGATTTATACCACGTGACGTAAAATAGCCAATAAAATCAATCAAAAATTAATGGGTCGGTTATAATCACGGATATTTCCAATTTCAACTGAGAAATAATCTGTTACATGATATGTTTAGGCCAATCGCGCGCGAGCGAAAATATTTGATTAATTTGATTGAGTTCGGATAGTTGTCCTTGGATATTATCTGGTCCTCGTACCCCACAGTTTTCCTCGAGCTACGCTCTTGGAAAACTGTTCGTTTCTTGGAACAGATAATGTCCGCGGACAAATATCCAAGTATATTTTCGTGCCCAATGAAGGCTATTGTTTATATATTTCCCAATATTTAAAACCGCTTGAGTTGCAAAGAGTTTGAAGGATAATGAGCCCAATAGCCTCCTTGTGGCGCAGAAATATGCTTGGATATTTGTCCATGGACATTATCTGTCCCTCAAAGTTCACAGGTTTCCTAGAGCTACTCCCTAGGTAAACATGGTCGCTTCTCGGAACGGATAGTCTCCGCAGACAAACTGATATATATCCTCCATTGAACAAATGGAAGCTTTTGTTTATTTATGTTTACAGCTATAACATCGGTAGCACTGATACGTTAAATAATACAGCTGAACATAATTTTGCAGTTACATATTCCACTGTTATTTAAAGTTGTAATCGTAGTTTGGTAAAGTGTAGCTACATGTTACACTCGATATACACTTCTGCTAAGAGCGGCTTGCTGTAACGGTCATCTATACCTATGCAAGATAAAAAAAATGGATTTTCTGAAAATTTGTCAGGAAGAAGGTTTTTATTAACTTGTTTCAAAACAGTAACTTCGAGGTTGTTTGGATTTTTATTTTCTTCTCCAGACCGCCTTTTGTAGTTTTGCCCCTAAAAGTGCCAAACTCGACCCTGAAATTGCACTTTTTGCGAAGGCTGGCAAGCCAAAATGCTGTGCGCGGCTGGAAAAGCTAACCCATAGTATTAAAATATAATGTTTTAGTACTTATTTCGCGTTGTCAGATGCACATGTAATTTAAACCTGAATTTTTTAACAAATTTTCAAAATTATACGCCCCGGCGAGGTCGCGTCACGTCCAAAGTTAGTTCAAATTCGTGGACCAAAACGTCAATCTGGTACATGGATTTACCTCCCAAAACTATTTTTCTGGATAAAAGTATCACTTCATCTCACTTTTTATCGCAGATTTAGCTTCGATAAATAAAGCGCAAAAATGTGACAGCGTCTTGAAACCAGACACCTCAGCTAATCGCTTCACATTTTGACCTTTCACTTATCGATTATTATCTCGAACGTTGACCCTGAAATGTTTGCCTGTAGGTCTCAATCCGGTTAAATGATTGTTTTAAGCCTCCAGATATCAGTTATAGCAATTTAAAGACAGTTTCTAGCTGCAAACGAACATGTTTAGCAAAGGCTAATTTTGTATAATTAAGCTTATAATCGTGAACCCAGATCTCAATCTGTTTTACGCTGAAATGTGAGGTCTGGTAAAGTTCGATACTACGCCATTTTTCATTGGCTGCTGTGAAAAGGAAGCCCTGATAATACCTTAACCGTGATTGGTCTATTTAAGAATCGCAGTGAGTTTCGTGGTAAAAATGGCGCGCCGTGGAGGCTTTGTAAAAGTTGCCGTCTGAAAAGAAGTCAAATCAATCTTTAAAGCGGAGAGGATCATGGGTTACAATGTCCCAGCTACTGTCAAAAAACACTCTGATGGATAAAAAGAATGCTTTACTTCACCGGGGCTAGTTTGCATAGTAGAAGCCTTTCTAGAATTCTTTGACATGGAGGCCATTGAAAGTCAGCCAGCCAAAAACATGTCAAGATAATGCAAGCATGCAGGTCAAGAAGCGACATTGATAACATGCTTGTACAATTTGTAAATTACCATGTTTTTCATTTGGGAGTCACTGTTGATGACAAGGTGTAAACTTATGGCCTTTGTCTGGTAGAGCTTTTTGCTGTTCTTATGCAGCTAAATGACAATGCGTGAGGGTTATGGGTATAGAAATGTGACCACATGGAACTGTCTCTCTAAAGTTAATATCAATTTGTCAAAGTATGCCATTGAAGGCATGTATTTCTTGCTTACACATCAGATGTCTGAACATGTGATTTGGATGAGGGCAACAAGGACAAATTGGAGCAAACATGTCTAATGATTTGGAGATGGAACATCCCATTAAGGGCACAAACTATGATCACCGAAATGGGAGAAAACAAGACTGGGAATTCCAGATCCAAAGTGCTTTAATTTACTTTCTTTCACCAAATGTAACTGTTGCAAATATTACTCCCTGGGTACAGGACTCAGTCACTATGCTAAATACTATTCCACTCTTCATCTTATCTGTCTGGGGAGAAAAAACTCTGGGCAAAGAGTCTGTTTTGAGGAACTTTGGGAGTCCCCATAAGATAAAACTGCTGGTAACTAAGTACATGTTCCAACATCGCAAGTTTTAACTATGAGTAAGTAACAGTCACAGTAGTAACAGACATATGCACAAATTATAAGCTCTTCTGCAATGGGTGATAATAGTTCTTCAAATTTATCGACATTCCTTTGCTTTACATGAGGAACGT
>JAHPZR010009583.1:35000-39232 GCA_019787425.1 Platygyra sinensis | reverse complement strand
AAATAAAGTGATACAGCCGTAAGGGGCATCTGTTCGGAATATTATAATTAAAGGCCCTTTTAAATACCTGAATGACCAATTTCCCTACACTTTCATATACCTCAACTTGTGAAATCCCTAACCTTTTATATCCCTGAAGCGTGAAAAAGCTACCCCTTTCGGGTGGAGCCTCCCCGTATAGGCCATTATAGGGAGTACCCCCCCCCCCCCCCCCCGGCTGGAAATCCTGACCTAGCAATGATAACACGTATTATCCCAGTGGTCTGTCTTCTATGATTCTTTCGTAAGTTACGTCGTATCCTATGTTTCCTCGTTATTTAAATTCAGCTGTACTAAATAGACACCACTTCTGACGTCTGTCCTCCACCATCTCGTTTGCTTGCTAATAACTGAAGAAAAACTGACCCACCACCAACCATCCAACCAATCAATCAATTAATAACTTTGTTAATGTGTCCGGTAGATCTAGCTTACATATACGAAAACTAATTGGGGACACCTAACAACTAGTGAATTAAAAGTTAAGAAGAAATATATTAATCTGATCCAAAATACTAATTTTTAGTTAATAACCGTTAAAATACGCTGTATTTTAAAACTAGTTCCTAAAAAATACAATTATCTTCCATCATCCCAACTAGAGCTAATTTTCGGATTTTAGCTTTAAACTTATTTGAAAATTCCAAATTCCTGACTTTCTTATCTATCTTTGATGCACTGCTAGGAGATTTATCTAATCCGAAAGAACAGTTAATGTTTTCAAAACCATGGAGAAAACTTCAAGTGACATCGAAATTGCGGCCCAGTCGTCTAACCTATCTGTAACGCGTCACGCCTTCCGAACGGGAAAATCAATGTAAACAAGACGTTTGCAGTAGTCCCAAAACTAAATTTCGCGGTGAAGCTTCGCTCACTATTAACTTGCAGTTTGCTCTACATAAAAACAAAAAAGGCAGCGAACTGAGGATCCAGTTTGTTTTTGCAGCGTGACGTTAAAAATAGAATTTTCGTGGGAAAATTTAGTCTTGATAATGGCAAGAATTTGGCGAGTTTGAAATGTTTGAGTAAGTTATTCCCAATGTCACAGCTTAAATATTCTATTTTGCAGTCCAGCTAACTATTTTGTGCAGATCTTTCAGCAAATCATGGATAACAAGCGCAGAAAGTCGGAATAAGGTGATATTCTTCGCTAAACATTTGGCGGGAAATATGTCTGACCGATGATTTTTTTTGGACTTTGCGAGACCAATTACTCCGATTTGCTTGTAGATACCAATTTTAACTAAACTGGATATTGAGATCAGTGTAAAAGACTATCAGAAAATCGTCTTTTTGTGGAAATAAACTGCCGCACTTCTGAAAATCGACTCGCTGAAAATGGCTAAAATTTAGGTCACGCTCCATAACGATTCGGCGATGATATTTGGCACCTCGTGAAAACCGTAGAATTAAAGTGAAAAAATTCAAATATATCTCAGTCAACTAATAAGGGGCCAAATATTATCGCACGAAAATAAGAGTTTCTGGAATATGTACGAAGTATCTTTTAGGTTCACCTAAAGTTGGCCGAAATTTCGGCTAGTTTAGACCGCTTGAGAAGCCACAATCATGATGAGGTGATATCTCGAAGAAAAACGAACGCCTACCTCGGCAAATATCATGGTTGTTAATCTTTTCGGATAGCTTTTATACTGTGAAAAGATGAAGGTAAACGGCCGACCTCGATCTTTTGGTTCTGCCGGCGAGTTTCTGCTGGACAATGACAGCTGTGCGTCGCTGAGCAAGTCAGGCCAAGGACACATATACTCTTGGTTTCGTTGAGGATCACATCGTAAGTTCCATGTCTGACTTCAATCATCTCAAGTCTCAGCTTATTATCTTGATAAGCGTTCCTTTTTGTCTCCGTGACTTCGAAAATAATAATTAAGTCAGTTTCAACATGGTGTTTTTTGACTGTGCACATGTTTATCTTGTGAATTACAAGCGTTACAAATTGACAACTGTTTATTTCCACTATGCCAATAAAATCACTCCTAAAACGAAAAAACAGTACCATTTCTTTAGTTGAACGTACACCAACAAGTAAACTTGCTTCCATCGGCTTAAAATAACTCATTGGGGGGATCAAATCGGCGTGCTGTGGTGGCGGTCATCAACCTTTTTTTCCGAACAATATATTTCACGTTTTTACTATCACAATGCGATTAGAAGTCCAGTTTTGTAGTTTTCTTGGTGTAATAATACCAGAATAAAAGAGAGTTTCAAATCCATAATCCCCCATTTTCGTACAATGGCAAGCACATTGAAATGTTGCAATTCGATGTCACAGAATTCTGGGCGAGTCACGGGAACAGTGTTTGCGTCTCCCGGGGCGATGTGTGTGTATCGACGTCCCGCGGCTTTCTGACATATAACGAACTTGTACTCTGATTGGATATTACCGTCACTATGTAAATCGTTCACCCCTGACCATGAAAAACAATACACCGTATTCACAAATGGGCCGCCAAACCTGGGACGTCAGCGCGCGGCGAAACATAGAACCGAGGCGTTTTGTGGAGGTAGAAAAGTTTGTTATCGGTGGCAAACTATTGGGGGGGGGGCCAATTTAAAACTGGCCGACTTACATTGAAATTATCGGTCATGTAAAAGCGATTTCTTTAATGCGACAGTTTCCTGACTGCTAATTTCATTGGGGATGAGTTCGAGTTCAAATTTAATTGCTGTGTTCCTCTTTGCAACCAGAGAGAAACCGTAGACGCCAACGGAAAGAGAGTCGGCTTCTTCAATTTTCCGAAAGATCCAAACCTTCGAGCTCAATGGCTCCAGAAGATTCGAAGAGACGTTGGAACGAAATTCAAACTGAAGGAAATTTCAAAACTTTGCTCACTGCATTTTCGTGAAAGCGAAATCAAATAAGGCCTTGGAGGAAAGAAGATGAGTACGTGTAGACATCACCGCAGTTCCTTCGAAATTTGCAGGACGCACTTCACCGCGAAAGAGACCGCCGCCGTCTGCAAGATTTTCACAGAAGAAGAGCAAGCGTCGACTGGAAGAATCATTCACAGAAGAATTATTCACGGTAAGCAGCGACATAACATCCGAAGCGGACGATACAGTTTCTCTCGAAACAGCTGAAATCGTAAATACTGGGTTTCAGTATACCAGCGAGGCCTGGAATGTCTGCAAGTTTGGAAACCCAGTGTAAAACGAAATAGATTCATCTCCAGACAGATTATTTATGCAAAACATGCGTGACTTTAATTCTCCGTTCTCCTCGAGTTGACGCTTAATTTCTGCCTGGGCATTTCTATCTCAATTGGGCTTCTGTATTTCCTAGTTTCTCTTTTAAAATTGATACTTCCTCATCTAACCACGCAGTTTCCTTTTGAGCTTGTAACAACTGCATGGAATCATATAAATGACTCGCATGAATCTTGTGATTCAGTATTTATGATTTCAGCTGCTTCGAGAGAAACTGTATCGTCTGCTTTGGATGTTATGTCGCTGCTTACCGTGAATAATTCTTCCGTGAATGATTCTTCCAGTCGACGCTTGCTCTTCTTCGGTGAAAATCTTGCAGACGGCGGCGGTCTCTTTCGCAGTGAAGTGCGCCATGCAAATTTCGAAGGAACTGCGGTGATGTCTACACGTACTCATCTTCTTTCCTCCAAGGCCTTTTTTGATTTCGCTTTCACGCAAATGCAGTGAGCAAACTTTTGAAATTTCCGTCAGTTGAATTTCGTTCCAACGTCTCTTCGAATCTTCTGCAGCCATTGAGCTCGAAGGTTTGGATCTTTCGGAAAATTGAAGAAGCCGACTCTCTTTCCGTTGGCGTCTACGGTTCCTCTCTGGTTGCAAAGAGGAACACAGCAATTAATATTTGAACTCGAACTCATCCCCAATGAAATTAGCAGTCAGGAAACTGTCGCATTAAAGAAATCGCTTTTAGCTGACCGAATAATTTCATGTAAGTGGCCAGGTTAATGGCCAAAGTTTGCCACGAAAACAAATTTTTATCCCAAAACGCGCTCGATTCCATGGTTTGGCCGCGCGCTCGTCCCAGAGTTGGCGGCCATTTGGTAGAATAAGGTGTTTATAAACCGGTTCGTTTCTGAGGAACGAAACAAAAAAATGCAAAAGCAAAAAGTTTTTCTTTACTTTTTCGCGCATGCGCAGACAAAAGTCACCCTTGCTTATAGCTTTATATATATTTCTCGTTTTTGAAAATT